>SCLD01083720.1:0-14721 GCA_004367895.1 Oikopleura longicauda | reverse complement strand
TGACGAATCGTCACTGACGATTTGAATTCGATGACCTTGAATAAGAGTACTTTGGACCAAGTCTTTGGTGTACCAATTTGTTTGTCCAGGGAATATTCAAAGAACGTTCGATTATTCACAACACTAAAGTTCGTTCATAGTCCACTGGCACGTGGTACCGTGGAGTTAGAATTTTTTTCAAAATAAGACTGTTGTTTACAAACTTTATTGACATATCATTTCAATAAGACACTTTTACTTCGAAATGGATCAGCAACAAGGATCAATTTTAGTCCAAAATAACTCGAAATTATATAATCTGTTGAATTCACATGGAAAATATGACATATTGGTGAGAAAATGCCCCCGGGATAATTTAGTCGAAGTTGGAATATTTCGCGGTATCGAACTCATAATTTGCGTATTATCCCAATCCAATCAAAACTCTGAATTATGTTGACCTTCTATCAATTTCATCATACCGTATGATTCATACGTTATGCAGCATAACAAAAGAAGAATACTTCGGTTGGTTCTCGGTCCGTTTAGTAAATCGGTGATACAGTATCACTGATACTATGGGCCATAGTCTATATTCACGAATTTACATAAAGTGGTGGTATCCTTAAGTTAATGTGAATGGAGTCAGTTTGGAATCTGAATTGTGATCATTTTTGTACTGCATGACCAATATTAATCCTTCGATAATCATGACAAAATGATTTTATCGGATCAGTTTTTGTTCCAAAATAGACAGATCAGTAAATGATTTGTGGACGGTAAAGTCCAATATTTTGTTGTGGTTGTTATAATATAGATTCTAACTTAACACTCCTTGGCCACGGCCTTGATCTGTCTTAAGTTGGGGTCTCTATGCGAGGGAGGATTTCTTAGAATTCGGTGTTTGCCAAATACATTTATAAATCGACCAAAATGACTATCCAAGATAAAATAATTCAATCTTAGACTTGAAAAAGACTCTACATAGAAAAGTCACAGCAACAAAATGCTCTCACTGTGGATATTCACAGCATTGATTGCAATTGTAATATTGATGAAAATTATTGGACTTTTTATCGAATACAAGGCTCACAGAGAATTTGCCAGTCGTTTTGGAATTGATGATGATCATAAAATGACTGGTATCATTGACAAGCTACGAGTTGCATATAAAAATGAGGATACCGAAATGCCGATTAAGTTTCGACAGGAGATGGCAAAACGTCACAATGGAAACCACATGTGGAAACTTTTGCCAAATGTCTTCTATTGGATCATAAATGAACCTGAATTGGCAAAGTTTATGATGAATCTCGATGCAAAACTGATAGAAAAGGGCTCTAGTGCGAAAAATATGTTTTCGTTCGATAAAAACGGCTTCAAAAGCGGACTTCTTTTCAGCGAAGGAGACCAGTGGAAAACTCAACGAAAATCACTTTCGGAAAACTTTTCCAAGAGAAATGTCGAGACATTTATTGAAGAAATGGACAAATCTGCATGTATCTTCACGGAACAATTGACACTTTCTTCGGGCTATCAGAATACAGAAGTCATTGGTGAATTGAGCAATAACTGTCTCTTCGAAATAATGTTCAAATGTTTGATGGGTGATCAAAACTGTAACTCACAGCAATCTGAAAATCACCACGATTTTATCCAAGCATTTGAAACCATTTCAAAGACCGTCATCTTCCGAGTTGAAAATCGCTTCAAAACCATGATTTTTGCAAAACTACCAATTCTAAATACTATTTCGGCATATTTCGTGTCCCAACTCATTGCCGAACGTCGTGCTTTGAAAGTCCGAGACGAATTTCTTGCTGGTGTTGTTGAAAGTGCAAAAATAAAATTTCGAAATTGGGATGATAAACCAGTAAATGACCTTGCTTCGACCATGATAGCTGCACAAGATAAAAATGGCAATAGGGTTTTCACTGACAAGGAAATAAAATGCCAGCTCTTCACATTTGCCTTTGGAGGTCATGAGACTTCAGCCTCGGCACTTAACTGGCTTTTGTTCTACCTTGGTCAGTATCCAGAATGGGTCAAACGAATAAATGATGAATTTGAGGCTAATCAATGCACAATTAATCGCTTCACATTATATAAATGCCCTACTGCTGATGCTGTTATTAAAGAAACTCTCCGTTTATGCCACACTTTGGACGTTTTCATCCCTCGCGTTGTCAAAGAAAATATAAAACTACCCGATGGGACCATTTGTCCAAAAGGCATGACATATATGATCGATTTGGCCAACATGAATACGGACGAGTCCTCATGGGGTAAAAATTGCCTCAACTTCGATCCGAGCAGATTTCTCAAATCGAGCAAAAATGATAATTTACATTCGTATCAATATTTACCGTTTGGTGGCGGTAAACGAAGTTGCATTGGTAAAACGTTTGCCATGCAAGAATTAAGAATCCTGGTTCTTCGAATTTGTCAAAATGTTAAAATTGAAAATGTCATGATAGATCAAAATAAAATTCAACCACCGAACCAGTGGACAGGAATGACCTGGAAGATCAAACGAGGTTCTCTACTTCAGCGTTTCACTCCAAGAGAGTAAAATTCCGACAATAATGGCAAAGAATCCTCATTTCTACCTTTACTTTTGTAAATATTCATACATTTTCTCCTGACACTTTTGCATAAAACTTATTTCTGTAAATAAACATTTCCCAAGAATTCAATCACGTGAATAGGGTGTTCGCAAATTAAAAAATCGGTGATAGGAAAAGCACAGATTGGGGTTTCATTTAAACCGTTCAGATCATTTCTAAGAGAAAAGGGAGGATTTCCGACCAGTTTTGCGGAAGTGACCAAAATAAAACATTGACCAAATATCAATTATGAAATTTTCTGGCAAATTAATTACGTTCGAAACATCGGATTCGTTCTGCACATGCTACAATCAAACTCAAGCCAATTTAAGATTGACGGTCGTTTTTTTCAAATTCGTGAACACCCTACACTGCTACCTCATAATTTGGAGGCATTTTTGTGTTGGGAATCACGTGGATTTTTTCATGCTTGAGGGATAAAAACTTTGTCATAAGTTAAAGAGACACTAGAGGTAAAAGTCAAAAACTTTTATTATGCGAAAGAAAGTAAGGAAAATTGCATTGCAGAAAAAAATAGCATTGCAAGAAGTTTTGCATTGTTCACTATGTAGTGAAGTCATGCGACATCAAACACCGAGACTAACTAGGAGCGACTCATACCGTATGAGTCATATCATATGAGACTATTCCGTTTAGTCAAATATTTCATTCATCAAATCATCCAAGCCACCATCTTTTGGTTTTTGGTCTTGAGGCGGTTTCTTTTCCGTTTCGTTTTCTTGTATATATTTTTGGGAAGAATCAAAATCAAGTTTTTCTTCCAAATTGATTTTTTCAAGTTTAGTCAATGCTTTGGTCAAATCTTCATAAGTTTTCATAGCATCAATCTCCTTTTTGCGCTGCTTATCGACTCGTTTTTGCTTCAATCGCTCAGTACGGAGTTGAATCTCAGCTGTTTGGGCATCAATATCGACTTCACCTTTAGCGCCATTTATAAAACCAAGGGCTGGATGAGATTTAAGCTTCTTGAACATGAAATCCTTAAAACGTTAAAATTAATTTTTCATAACAAGAAAATAAGTCTTACCATAATTTCATATTCGTTAGCAGATTCAGACAAGTGTTCTGATCCCATTTCACAAGAAGTATTAATGATTGCACAGAGGACGTTGAGCACCAAGAACATTTCGGTGAAGCAAAATATAAGATAGAAAAATGCTCCAAATGACCAATATTGATCGGTCAAAATGTAAAATAGACCACCACCCAACATTCCATCTAACATTGTCTCAGAAGCAGTTAAAAGATTTCGGAAATAAGCTGAATACTTGTTCCAAATCAATAGAGCTGCTTGAATGAAACCCATTGAAATGATTGTGTAAGCCACAAAGAACCCTGGCCATTCGCGTCCAATTTGACGAATAACAACTAATAGCATATCGATACGTTGGTTGAATCGTAAGAGCTTTCCAAATTTCAAAATCGAAAAGAAAACGGCGAATGAGATTACATAACCGAGTGTTGAGTCCGCAATTACCACCGGGTCAAAGTTAACGAACGACCGTTTGTCCTCGGCAAACATTTCAATAGTCTCGTCGGATATCACAAGTCGAATCGTATAGAGTGCAATGATAAATGCGTCAATAACAACCATGATAACTTCATACAATTGCCATCCGTTGGTCATCATCTCTTTCAGTCCGAGTTTGACGAACCCATGACGTATTGTGGCATATATCTTATACAGCAAGTGACACATGAAAATCACCTGAGCCAGCATCATGAATGTCCCAGTCGCCCCACTATAGTGATAAAGTCTAAATGTCTTTAATGCAAAATTATTTATGCATCCTCCACCGGGCAGCCATTCAGAAGCGAATCGGACTTGAGTAAACAGATTCGTATTTGAATTATAAATCGTGAATTCGACAAAGGTTATAGTTGCAGCATGATCAATCCAAGCATTTTGATAAAGATGATCAACAATGAATGAGGCGGTAGCTTGATTAACACCAAGTTCTGCAGAATATCCACCACCATCATGGGTCGATAATGTACCAGTGAATGGTGCACCATTTAGTTCTTGCCAGTTTCGATATATCCACGCTTGTTCCAAAATGTTATCCTGGTCAAGATCATCAGAATCGGAAATATAGTCAGTCCAACCAGGAGTATAGTCACCTTTCATTTCTTCACCACGCTCACATCGATCACGTGGCTCTGTATTCAAGTAATATTCTCCTTCATCAAATATTCTACAACTGTATGGATCACCACGTTGAAGTCTGAGACGGGCAGGACCAACACGGAATGAATATCCATCTTCCAAGAATGCCCTGTCTCGCCAATTCAATTTTTCGCCATTATATTTAAAGTTTGGATAAAGCTTGATTCTAGCAGTGTCATTAACCCATCCCCAGAATGTATCAACCGAATTGACTGATTCAAATGATCCATAATAAAATTGTTCTTTTAGAACTTCATTCTGTCGATATGCGTTGACATCACGGTTGCCCGTTGCAAGGAAAACCAGTATACAAATATATAAGAAATATGCAATAATATCGTATATGACTTCAACCATTCGTTCTTCTTTATAACGAAGATCTTTTGCTTCGGCAATTTGTTTTTCTGATGGTGGTTTTGGAGCAATCAGTGGTTGTGAATCAACTTCATCTTGCATGGAGCAAAGATCCATAAATTCTTTGTCTTCGTTTTCGATTTCTTCCGCTTCAACAGTATCCAAAAAGCTGTTATCGATACGTCGTAAGATTGCGGCGAAAGCAAGAGAAATAAGCAACACTTTGATTGGCTGAATAATGAGAATATTCTCAACAAAACTCAAGCATAATTCCAGCAGCCATTGATTAGATCGTTCTTTTCCAAATTCAAATGAATAAAGAATAGTAAAGAAGCCACAAACAAGAACCATAATTAAATTCAGACCATAACCGATGTAGATTGACCACCATGGAAGCATAATACCGCTACATCCACGTCCTGCTTGTGATATTTCAGTGTCCTCGGTTGGATTAACACCATGATTTTCTGATACTGAGGGTGCTCGTGAAGTTCTCTTTTTCTTTTCTTTTTTGGCACTGGCTCGTCGGAAGAGGGTAACACACATGATGACAGGGGGAACGGTGATGAGTGACGCGCAGAATGAAATCCAAATTGATGTTGGAGACATTTTAAACGGTCCAATTTGAATTAAATCGGCCATGTTTCCTTGTCCGGACCACATTGCAGATGCCAACATTGAAATGAAAAGTAGCCCAATACAACAAGCCCATCTCTGTAACCGATTGAAATTAGTTTTATTCGGACGGTAAAAGACTGAAAGCCAAAGATGATCATCTGTTAATTTCGTCGTCAATGTTGAAATTAATAAATTGTTAAAATTGGTTCCATCATCAGGATCAGCTGTTGGTACCATTCTTTCAACCTGACCATCACTTCGATTTACATCGAGATAGTCTTTGATCATAAAGAACCATCTCTTACCAGTTTTGACACTTGTAACAGCAATCTGATCACAGTACCATCCTTTGAGAACACCTTTTCCAGTATTATCATGCCATATTTGAATACTTTCAAGTTCACCCAAATCTTTTGACTCTCTCATTAACATTTGTTTTGTAGAACTTCGATCAAATAACTGAGCATTCTTAGATGTTCCTAATCGACGTGGTCGTGAATTACCCTTTGTTCCTTTGAAAACAGCATAAATTTTTGATTTTGTTGGCGCATCTGCAGAATGACCAGTACAAATTGAAAGCTGGTAGAGAACACGGTCATCACGTCGATTGTCAATGAGCGATTTTAATCTCCATTTTAGTTGATCTTTCTTATCCCAATTATGAACAACAAATGCTAGAATAATCCATAAACCGATTGAGACACACACAAATGAAAAAACTCCAGCATTGCACGAAATACATGCCTTGTCCCAAATTGAACCAAAATCAATCTTATTTGGGGGTACAAAGAATTGTGTTGAGAATGTTGCTGATTTTGGCAAATCTTTGCAGAAACATTCGGTATGTTCTGGAGTACTTCTGCTATCTACTGAACATCCATTGGCTTCCCACTTTTCGGTTTCTGCGTTGAAAATTCTGCACCCCGGTGTCGATATGAACATGTGATGAATTTCATCAATATCATCTTGGATCGATCGTCGTCTTCGACGTTTAAATTTCATATTATTTTCGGTGACATTCATAGCATGATGAGCAGTGCCAACAAACCAATTACATGGGTACTCGTCATTTTTGCATTTTATTTCATCCTCGGGGATAAATATCTTATATTTGTCAACATCTGGGTTTTCCATTTCCCATATTGGAACATCATTTCGTGGTAGCGTAAAATTAAAATCATAAACTGGAAATTCACCGAGAACAGGTGGCTTATTACCCCGGAAGTATATTTTGTAATTATGAACTTTTTCGACGTCATGTGGTGGTTCCATAAGGAATAAAATAGCATTTCCTGGTCCAACAATTTCAAATCGAGAAATTTCAACGACATTCTCGGTAGGAAAAATGACCTCTTGCATTTGATTATCGGGATCGAATGAATTTGGCACTGCAACACCGATACCAGCAGCTAACATGTCTTCTGTACCCGGTGGCATTGCCAAGACTGTCACAGGTGAATTCATCAGAGCACCATCATCTCCGTATTTGAATGGATTATCGTCCATTGAAGACATTTGAATATCAACCTCTTCATCTTCAATGACTTCAACGTCATCTAACGAGTCTTCTTTTGACGGTCCACGTTCCATATTAACTGGTCCGATTGTTCGTTGGTTCAGTTTTGGCATCTTGATTGCGACTCCCGCTGCGTTTTTCATTTCCTTACCACTCAAATCATCCTTGTTAACCTTTTCAGCAGTGATACCAAGTGAACCAGATTTCACTGCACCAGGTGGTTCATCCATCATTTGTTTTGTATTAACAGCACCACCAACATCACTTATTGCTTTCAGAGATGAGCCAGTTACATTTTTGGCGGTTCCAGCTTTGGCATTGACGTCGGCACGGGTCTCTAATCGTTCCATTTTTCTAAAATATTCGTCTTCTTTTGGATTTCGATCCATTTCAGCAAGTTTATCAAAATTGGGCTCGGCACCAGCCAATTTATCTTTCATTAAATTGCTCGTATCAGGTGTTGAAGAACCAACCATACCGGATAGACCTCCCATCACTTTACCACCAATATTTCCCATGGCTTCTTTGTCGGATTCATCGGTAAAACTGAGTAAGTTGCCGGACATTTTAAGAGCAATATCTGCACCACCCTTTTGTGTGTCTTCGTCCAAGTCTTCGCCAGTAGCAGTGAATGAGCCAAGGGCATCTGACATTTGTAAAAGTGATTCTGGAGACACGACAGAATCAACAACAGATCCGACAGCTCCCATTAGATTTTTCTTTAGATCTTTTTTCACATCTGAACTTATTTCACGCGAAGCACCTTCATCATAGTCATCATAATCAGCATCATTAATATCCATGTATTCGTAATCATCAGCACCACTTCCTTCGGTTGACACGCCATAGAATTCATAATTGTAATCGCTAGAGGTCGTCCCATTGTTGAACTTGTTTAATCCTGAATCATTCTCAGCATAAACATCATCGTAATAATATTCTTCATTACGACGAATTCTGCGAAAAGATTAATCATATCATATGCCTCATATGATATTACTCCTATCATATTGGTACCCTAACCACTGTATACGAACTGTAAAAAATCATAATGATATCATTAATGATTAATCCGATCCTTGAGTTCATAAGTTTATGGTGTTTTATCCAAAAATTATCAACTTCTCGTCTTTTTCTGTGTTTGACGATGACTCCGGTATCCGATAGAAACATCATTGCATTCTGTTGCATTTTTTCTTTCCAGACCTTCAACTGTTCTTCTTTCTGCTTCTTGGCTTCTTCCATCGCCTTCAGATCTTCTTCACTGTATGACTCAGGAAGCGATTCAACATACTCTTCATCCTCACCGTTGTCGGTATTTTCATACATATTCAAAAACATCATATCATCTATATATGATATGTTAAATTCATGCAAATATATCATTTTAAATAATATATATAAGACTACAATAAAAAACTTACCAGCAAGTTTCGCAGGAATAGGCAATGGAGAATTGCTATCAGAATTGTAAACAAGTCTGTTTGGAGCTGCTGGAGCTGTCGTTAGTGTCATCATGGTTGTCTTGATGACATCATCGGAATAAGATTGATTTGTATTCAAGACAGATGACACTGCACCAATCATACTTCCCACAATCTTTGCATTTTTTGTTGTGGAAGCGGTTAGTAATTTTGATGAGTTACCCGAAACAGTATTCATTAGCTCGGCACCAACATCATTACCCATCATAGGCATAGATTGAACAAGAATTTCATTGGACATGACACATTCACCATAGGCATCACAGATTTGAGCATTTATTCTCAAACCGAAAAAGTAAAATGTCTCTTCTCCTAATGGTAAAGACAGTTTTGGTGTTTTTGGTGACGGACCGTGATAAAGCAGGAATGGTTCTTGTGTTGCATTGATAGGATTAGTTGTAAATCTGTACATTAACTGTGCTTGACGTCCACCAGCCTCTTCATAAGTCAAATGTTTTCCCTCATCTATCCAGCCCTCACAATTAAAAGCGATTTCACCTTTGACAGCTTCAATTTTTGCAAAAATACGTCGATTGAATCGTGAGAGAACATTATCGTTGTAGTTGTAAACAAGATCAACTGTAGGGTCGTTTTCAGTGACATCAAACAAGGTACAGTTACCAGTTTTTTCATCATTAAATGCAGTGTACTGATATGCAAGACAGTTTAATGCCTCTCCATAACAACAAGATTCAGAACACTCAGTTTCTGAAACATTTTGAACCACACGAGCAGTTGAATTTTCATTTGGAACCAATTCATAAAACTCATTCGTAACATAGTCACAAGAATCAGTCTCAACGGTACAATATCCGTCCATGGGTGGCAAGTTGACCTTGGAATCAATCTTATTCTGTGATTTTTGGCGTATAAATTCACCAGTATTTTCATCGAAACCATCCATTGCAACCTCGACATGAATAGTATAGGCGCGACCGGGATTGAAATAGTTTTTGCTAACTTTCATAATTCTTTGGTCGAATTTACCAGTCATACTTGGAACATCTGAGAGAAATTCGACATCGACTGGTATGGAATAATATTCGTCATCGATAAGTTCTTCGTCGTCTTCATATTCATAGCCGTAGTCATCTTCATCCGTTTCTTCAATTTCATGAAGCTGGAATTTCCAATCGAATGATGGTCGTCTAGCTCGAGCACAGTTTCGACATTTTATCATAAGACTGAGCACTTGGCCACGATTAAGTTTTTCTTTGCAGTTCTCGACACATTTTATAAAAAAATCAGGAGGGTTTCCGTCCACAGCAACGACTTTTTGTCTGAAGAAACGCTCTCGAATATCTTTTGATGTTACGACAATCACATCGAACATTTCATTTTTTGGAAAGTTTTTCGTCAAAAGCGTAACTTTAGTCTGATCATCAGAAACTTTGTACATTGACTCGACTGGAATTCCCTTTTCTATTGAAAGATCACGGAAGAAACTATTAATTCGAACTTTGCTAGTCTTATTGACTCCTCGGATGAACCATTTGTAATCGATACCTTCAGTGTCGCCAGAATCAGGGTCAAATGCTTCAGCAATGAATTCAACAGCCTTTCCATGTCCAACCGTTCGCCGTTCACCACCAAGAATATTAAGTTCAATGGGTGAGGGGATAACTGAGATATAAACTTCATCGACAACAGTAATGTTAAGATTGATAAGTCGAAGTTGAATTTCAATTCGCCAAAGACCTTCTGCCAAACCACGTGGTTGAATAACTGCATCCAGACCGGTTGCCATATATTCATTGTCGAAATCGCCTGAACCCTCTTCATACGACCAGTCTTTATATTCCATTGAAATATTTTTGATTTCGGAAGTGGTCATATTTGATTCGGTAGTGATCATTTGTTTTGTCCACGTGAAGGAATAGCCCGGAGAGGTTTCGCACAAGACTTGTTCAGTTGCTGAGAGAATCAGTTTTTTAGATTTTGGTAAAATATGAGTCTTGATTTCACCTTCAACCCATGGTCCCTCAATCTTAATACCGGGATACTGACAACCAAATTGATTGATACCAATCAGCGAACTGAACATTTTCTCCTTTTCAACCTCACCAACTTGATCATCATCAGTTGATGTTATTTCAATGTATGAAGGAAAGATTCCGTATTCATCATAAGTCCATTCTTCCTCGATAATGATTTGATCACCATCTTCTAAATCATAATCAATAACGTGTTCTGTTGCAAAGAATTCTTCAGTTGGATGAGTCTCAATACATGGTTTCATTTTTGTATAATCACGATTCTTTCGAATGATGATATCGTGATACAATGCGTTTGTTTCATTACCATCAAAAACAAACTTGATACAGGTCTCGGATACATATGAGAAGGCCAATGTAATTGTATATGGTTTATCTGGACTTGCAACACCATTATTTTCTTTTGAAATGAGTCGGAAACCAGACATACCCTTATCACCCAAGAAATTTGTATAAACTGTCGATAGGGACGAAGACACCAGTGAAGTTGTTGTTCTGTTTAACGATGAAGAGAATAAGGTACATCCACCTTCATCATGCTGGGTGACCATCAAGCAGCAGTCTTTACATGCACAGTCCTTTTTGCCTTCTTTTTGATATTTTGGAATCTTCAAACATTCTCTATGACGTTGATCATTACATCGTTCAAGACACTTATTTGGTTTCTTTATAGCAGGAAGCTGAGTGATTGGTGCAGCGTTCTTAACAGAGAAAGATGGGAAAGGTTTATAATCCCAACGTTCACATGGCTTGAGGAAATAACAACCACATTTCTTCCCATTTGCAACGTTTTTCAAAGCCATCCAAGGTCGTTTTGGATCGACATTACGTTTTTCACAATAATCAACTGAAATTACTTCTTTCGGAAATATTGGAGAGCCGTTTTCATGCAACTCAAACTTGCATGGATGGTCATGTCTTACTGGAATGTCAAACTCGTCCTTAAAATCGTCCACGAGGAACCAACCTGGGGTACAACGATGCTGTTCAATGCTGATAAAGTCCTAGAATAATATAATAAGGCTGCGTCCGCCGCGACAAAAAGTATGATATGATTATATAATATAGACCATATGATATAAATAAACTCCACCGAAGTTATTTTCTAGTGATAGAAATTATGCGAATCACATTATTTCAAAGTAGAACATGATTTACGATTCATACAATCTCACTTTTGGTTTTACTGTGGTACTGATCCATCTATCAAGCTTAGTTTCAAAAGTTTAAAATCCAGATTTTATGAAAAATCTTACCTTGAGATCCCAGTTATACTCTTTGCCAATCTTTTTACATGTCGATGTGAATTCTCCTTGATATCCGGCCAGAATGTCACGATTGGGTAACGTGAAATAGTTCCAAAGGCCATTATTGAGAATAGCCGGAATTTGTTCGATTGGTTCAAACCAGTTTGCTTCTCGCTGAATACAAATTCTGTTCATATCATTTTTATCTTCGGCTTCTACAATTGAACCAGTGACCAATGTAACACAGAATGAATTCGAGTTCTGATCAGTTTTTGGATTTTCTGCTCGAATACAGGATCGATAAACTGTACTTCCTTCGAGTTCAATCGAATCTTTAATGTCAATTTCTCCGCCAGTCATTTCTGGTGACCATTTCTTTTCACCATCGAACCGATTTTTTCGAAGTTTGACATGACCAGGACATCCCTTGAAATTCGTACAAGTACACTCTTCTACAGGTTTTGTACATCTCCAAGTGACACGTCTGTGTTGTGGTGCTGAGGGGTCACCAAGACTCCATTTTGCAACCAGTTGAGACGGATGAAACACTTGGATTGTGAAATTGGTTGGTTTTGACAAGGGTGTCACAACTTCAATTTGTGTCGGGACAGAAAATGTATTTTCATTCAAGGCTGCTACACGGAATTTATATGCCATACCAGGTAATAGGCCATTTCGTCTGAAACTTGTTTGATCTGTATAATCCGGCTCAAATTCAAGTTCTTCACTATCTGCATATGTCACATTAATTTGATATTTTGCCGCTTTAGGAACTGTCTCCCATTTAAGCAAGGCTGAATCTTCTTCGAGTTCTTTAGCGACACTTTGAAGCGTTTCAATTGGTCGAAGTTTTGTCCATTGACGAACGGTCGTTGGTCGTGTCTCTGTGCGGTCATTTGTACCAACAATAGACATTTGATATTCAACACCTGATTCAAGAGAACCATATCGTAGCATCATTTCAGGCTTGAAGATGTTAATCATAAACATAACTGGACCGTCGACAATCATTAATGTGATACGATAATCAAATGCACCTTTGACGGGTTTCCAAGAGACTCCAAAACTAGCTTCAGTGACATTTTTAAGTATAGTACCTTGAATGTCTGGTAAGAGTGTTGTCTTGGTACTCGTATAGGGAGCTGTTTCGGTGAACTCGTTCAAGGCAATAACTGTATAGATGTATGTTGTACCAGCAGACAACTTTGGAATATCAAACACAGTTTCATTGGTTGTAAACTTTCTTGTCTCTTCTGGATCAATTCCAGTTCCCAAAAGAGCATCCAAATCACTTTCAACAATGATACGATACTTGGTTGCTGATTCGACCGCGTCCCACGATAGTTTAAATCCATCTGGGCGGTTCTCAGTGACACGGACACTTCCTCGGGCAAATGGCTTCAGTCTGGTATATTGCACTATTTCCAGAGCATTTGATGATGTGACGTCATTGAAAGCTTGAACAGAGATGATGTAAAGGGAACCAGGAACAAGGTTTGCGAATGTTTGGAAATTGTCATAGAATATATTGGCGTCCATAGACTTGATCTCGAGCTCTTTTCTGTTTGCATCCATTAGAACTGTTTCATATGAAAGTGCATTTGGGACTGGTTGCCATCCAGCAACAAACTTGTTATGAAGAATGTCATACATTCTGAGATTTTGAATGCCCTCCAATTCAGTATAGAAAGAGAACAAAGCACTGTCTGACTTTGTATCTTCGTTCAAACCTGCAACAGAATAAGAATGTTTCGTTCCAGGGGACAAATTATCAATTTCAATTGTCAGATTACTAGTTCGATATTCGAGAGTTGTCTCTTCTGTGATATTGAGTGCTTGATTTGTATGTTCAACAAGAGTAATGAGATATTCAGAAGCACCAAGGACCTCGTTCCAACCAATTTTGAATGAATATGGTTCAACATCGATAAGTTCAATATGTTCGACAGTGACAAGGCGTGTGAACGTAGACAGCTCAGCAAGACGAGAAGTGGTCTTTTCATTAAATGCCTGGACGCGAATATTATATTTCATGCCCGGTTCCAAGTTATGAAAAGCATGATAGTTTCTATCCGTTGTTGCATTAGTAAAAACTCCATTTGATTCCAACGAAATTCGATAACTATTAGCCTTTTCAACCATATTCCAAGAGAGCTGAATGTTGTTATCAGCAGGACTTATGGTGAAATTGGTTGGAGTGTTGAGTCGCAAGTAAATATTATTTTCGACAATGTGCGATTTTGTATTTTCATTGACTGCTTGAATTTTGATACTCTGGAGAGAACCTTGTTCAAGATTCTTCTTTTCAAAGATGGAATATGTCTTGCCGGAGTTATCGTCATTTTCAGCTACAACCTGCTCCAAATTTTCAGTTGCTATTGTTTCGTTGATACCATTTATTTCAATGTAGAATCCAACTGACTTGTCAACATTTTGTAGATGAAGTTTGAAATGAGTATCCTCAAATGAAACAATTTGAATTTCAGGAAGTTTCAATCGTGTCCACTGATCAATATATCGAACGACAGATGTTGTAAACTTATTCTCAGCATACATTTTTATAAAATATCGTGTACCATCTTTGAGACCATTAAATTCGACATTTTCTTCGACTTTATCCTTGTCCATAACTTGAGGAATCGTATCGTCAATAACATTTTCAATATTTTCCTCAAGTTCAATGATATAATTTTCTGCCCCAGAAACACTTGGCCATTCATATCGAACAAGATTGA
>SCLD01083611.1:0-14722 GCA_004367895.1 Oikopleura longicauda | reverse complement strand
AAATATTAAAATACAATTATCAACCAATATTACTTTTTTATAGCGTTTTAATAAGAATTACCAAGATGTAGACCCCGATTAAGAATAAGTCACAATATAAAAACCCGGAATTCAAGTGAAAAATATGGTTCTTGGGCCGTCTTTGGGCCATAAATAAGCCAAAAATACACTAATAAGAGCCAAAAACTAACCTTAAAATAGCTAGGAACCCTTATTGACAAATGCCGGAGACTTTTCGCAAAAATCTGGTGGTCACAGTTTGTTTCTGAAAACTTTTTCCAGCCTTTTTCAATAATTTTGAATTTCGGTTCCCAAGTGAGCGTGTTTTCCAGTCAATGCCTTCATCACGTGATATAACACCCTTAACCAAAATTAGTATCATGATTCGGTGAATGGCGCCATGTATAAAATATAGACTATATTGTATATTATAGTGGTTCTCTCCTTTCTCCTCTATGTGAGCAGATTATAATATTAATTTCGGTTGAAGGTTTTAGGTTCTTCTCGACGGCAACGTGTAATTTGGATCATCGGAAAGACGCATCCCACTTTACCTATCAATTGTTGATTTTAGTCTAAAATGAGGCTCAAAGATGACCCAGGAACCATATTTCTTCATTTAAACTTGGGGTTTGATATTGAGTTCATCCTCTAACACACTGTTAAATAAAAATGAATCGTATTTCATATAATTTGACTTCCCGATTTGTATCTAAAATAGCGTCTTTCCGATCGTCATTGGGTCCGGCGAGACATTATATAGCCGACGATCATCTGGAAGACAGGGATACAAATCAATCTGATTTTCAATATTGATATTGATATTGCAATTTTCGAAAACTCAATATTGATATTGCTCGAGCAATATATTGCTGAATCAATATATTGCTCATATTTAGAGTCAATTCCATGGGGATAGTGAAATGTCGAAAGTTCCCATGGAATCAGTTTGAACCTCCTTATTGGGTATTTCGGACTCCAGGAATTCGGTGGTGGTGTTGGTTTTTTCGTCACGTGACCCTGTCACGTGATATTTTTTTCCAAAGTCCCAAATGGTTATGGTCAGTTTTCTATTACAAAAACAACATATTTTGACTCAAATCAAATATGGTCGGATATTTCGTACCCATAGAGTTCGTTGGTGATGTGGATTTTTGGTTGGTTAAGTTTGGTTAACTTCTCATATGGCTTAAAAGATGCGCAAATAGTAGGCCTTTCATTCTAGATTGGTCTCTGCGTGGAGGGGAGTGGAGGACTTTTCAAAACCGGCATGTTTCTGATGAAAACACAATTTTTCCAAAAACCATAAATTTTTTTTCAAAAAGTACTTTCATTATTGTTTATATGCTCTATATCAAAAGTTAGGATTTCCCAGGGAATTGACTCTACTCATATTGAAAAAAATTTTCGATAAAAATGGATTTAGAATACATATTTTGATAGCATTAGCCTTATTTTATACTACACTGTAGAATTCGATATACAATTTTGAATTATCATTGATTTTAGCTCAAAATTTACTATTTTCGATCAAATCTAGTTTCTTAAGTGATATTGCTTAAAATATTGCTCTTAGCAATTCCACATTGATATTGATATTGATATTGCAGTTTTCGAAAAGTCAATATTGATATTGATATTGGCAATATCAATATATTGCTGCAATATATTGATTTGTATCCCTGGTCGTGGTAAAATAACGATTCGTAAAATAATTTACTTGTATGATATATGAACCCGTTTTTAAGGTGAAATGTGTGGGAAAAGTCACCGCGTCTTTGGATTAAGTTATGAGCCCAATGTTAATGTATACATTGCATTTAAACAATCACTTATTTGAACAAGTTTTGTTTATCTCGTTGAATTTAGACAAACGCAAACCTAATCGAAACCTAAATACCTTGATTAACCCAATTCGTCCCCTTAAATAGCCGATTCCAATGAGCGATAGTCTAATCCTGAAGAAAAAACCTCAATTCTGAATTAAAATAGAATTTATTAGCATTTAATTTGATTCGTTGAAACTGGAAGTCATCTTAGTAACCGGAAGTAAATAGTGTCATCCCAATTTTTTACGTAGTCAATGCTAGAAGGTAATAATTTCAGCATTCGTATGAATAATTATGGTATCTTTATAGTCATGATAGTCTTAATTATGAGTACTTTAATTGCAGTGGCAGGGCAGACTCAAATTTTTGTGGTTTTGAGTCAAAAACATTCATGGTAAAATATGACAGTCAACAATTAGGCCTAAAATAACTGAATTATAGGATTTTGCTGGTTTCTTAAAAAGATTTCTTAGGGTATACTTTTGATTAATATTTGAAATAATAGATTTATGGGGGCTCCTCTTGAGCTTACACAGTCTTCTCACGGTATAACAAAGTAAACCTAGAAAATGTTTGCCATAATTGGTTCCCCGATACTACCAAAACGAGAAGCGACCCGCAGCATATACCTGAATGAAATTCAAAAAGAAAATAGTATTAGTAAATCATTTGGTTTAAATTAAATTAAGCTGAGTATTGGTTTTTTGATTTTCCACATTTCATGGTTTATCTTTTTTACTTCCGTACAAGAATCCAGTTGTCAAATCTAAAGGGATCAGTCGCGACCATAAAATATTCATGAATTTCATTTTTCACCAAAAAGTGTGCTTTAGATTAAACCTATCAAATCTTTTAAAGGTCCACATTTGCATGGCAATACCATAAGTATATCAGCACTCATCGTTAACTTGTATACTAATCTTGTAGACTAATTGATGACTTTATATTTACCTGATGGCTTTTGACTCAAATATGATCGGCCTTGTACCAATTTATATATGACTTTTGTCATCGAAATGGAACAAGAGTCGGTCATTGAAATGGCTACGGCCTAGAATGTTTTTTGACTCCTCAAAGGGGGTTGACAAATATAACACCCCCTTTTATATTCTGGTAAGAAATAAACCTAAACCCCATTGTCAATGGGCCATTGATGCCGTTAAAACAGTTGAACCATCTAAACTGTTGAAATATGACCGAAATAAAACCGATTGAAATCGGACAAATGGAATGAATTATCGGACATATCCGGAACAATAATCCTGGAAATTGAGCTAAAATTACTTCATTTAAAACTTGAAGCGATCAGACGCTGACTTTCCCGCTGAACGGGCTTCTTTTCATTCTGTGAAACTTTTTATAAGCCAATTCTGTTTCGTTTGAAGTCAATTGGTTAATTCTAAAATGCACAATACTGAGAGTACTATACTGTTGAACACTAGTTAACCTTTGTCTATTCAAATAGGGTATGAAGTCAAATCCAGACATTTGATCTGATACACAGGGTATAAATGGGGCAACCTATCAGTTCCAACCAGATATTTCTATTTACCAAATAACATTACCCGTTTCTACTTACTCACTTCCGGTGGAACTGTCGAGTATTTTTGAAACAAAGGTGAATATTTGGAACCGGAAATTCTTGTTATAACTAGATGGTGAGCCTAATTATTCAACCCCGGTAAGATCGATATGGTAATTCCGCATTGCATTTGGCGGCCCAGCATTCAAAGCTGAACATGGTACAATTTCTATTGTACCGTGGTTTAACCGCCAATTGTCGCAATATTCACAATCAATCGCCGGACATGATAGTTGGAGAGAAGGGCAAACAACCGGACACAAAATCAAACAGGAAGATTCGACACATTTTACAAGAAAACGGAAAACTACAAAAGAAATTGGCTAAACACTACAAAGGAAATGATTTTATCAAATTTTTGGGTCAGTTTTTGGTCGTTAATTTGGGTAAAATGTAGTTCAAAATTGATATGCATCGGGAGATTAGACTAAAGTAAGTGAAAAAGTGCGTATTCAGGTCATGTTTACTGTACGGAGGATAAGAAGAGTATTTTGTTAAGAGGGGTAGTTTGTTATACACTATATTTTGGGTGGGATTTTAACCCTGGTTATTGCGTTAGTACTGATAGTATCTAATCAAACAGAAAAACTTCGCGCTGAGAGAAAAGAACGTGAAAGTTTGGAAGGTGCTTCAATTTCCTCAAAATGGGATTTCAGCTGTTGTGAGCTATTAGAACAATTGGAGGTAAGATTTCTCAACCCTTGTCCCTGTTTTAAATTGTTCGAAATCACTTCAAACTGGACATTTAAACAAATTCAGAAACCATTTAACTTTAAAGCACGTGCTAGGATACCACGTGGGTAAATTCCAGAGCCTGTTAAAGGTTGAGTCGGTTATTTGTGTCGGCATTTTTGATGTCCAAGTTAAATCTAACCGACGAAACAATTTCAGGCTTTAGACCGCATAACAAAGTCTTTCGGGACCATCAATTTCGGACCAAGTTCAGTTCTAATAGGCGAAAACTGGCGGTTTGAAACTTTAAGTTGCTAAAAAGATCTTGCAATTCATTTTTCATGGCATAAATAAGCGAAACAAACTTGATTCGAAACAAATGAGACCAAACGAACATCAAACATATTCTTAAATTAGAAAATAATGACCAATATCATTCAAGAATATTGTGATGGTATCCGGTTTTGGATAAGTTTATTTGAAGAGTTTTTGTCCACTAGTCACGGATACGAGTCACGCGTTATTAAGGGGGTCATCCGCTATAAATCTTTATCAGCCCTAATGGAAAAAGGTGGAGTGCGTCTTGCGAACGTTAACCATTACATTTGCCTAACACTAGAATTTTTACTTGAGTCATGAACTGGAAGAATGAAAGGTGCTATCGCCTTATTATACAGTATAGTTTAAACACCAAGTATAATAATACTGAAATTGCGATTAAATATCCAAAAATACTTATTTAAATAACAATAAATATTATCAATGTCTCAGTACCCATTGCATGCATCTCTGCGATGTTGGGCATCAATTACGTCAACCTCGAATTCTTTCTGCAGTAAGATTCGGATGATAACCTCAAAATTGAGCACTTGAAATTCCTCCCTGGTCTCATCCCCTTTCTGCAAATATTTTTGTCGGAACAAAACTGTATTGCTGAAAAACATCATTATGTATCCGATGCTTTAGCCTATGCTTTAGCTGAAAAACCTATATCATATAGGCTTTTAAGCTAAAGCATTTTTGAAATCTGCGTAGTCCAGAATTTTACCCACATAAAGCCTAGAGTTTTATCATACTATTTGAGAATATTTCAAATAATACTGATTTTCATCGTTTTAATATTTATGTTAAACACTAAACAGTTTCTTTTAGATAGCACTATGTGGTCCAATTCAGAAGCAAGTCGACGATGATTTCGAACCACCTACGTATCAACAAATTCATCGCAATGTTGTGACTGTATCCGAAAGTGTTGCAAGAGATCCAAGCACCGGATTTGCCATTTTCACGCGTCCACTCTCTTGATTGGCTGAGCCCTGTATTTTTGGCTAACTTGGTCATTTCCATAACCCTAGCCGATTAAGGGGAAGCCTACGTAGGAGAGGATTGGAACGCCTACGCTTTTCCATGCGGATTTTGTAAAAAAAATGTAACCGAGTCTACCAGACAGTCTCTTGTATAAAGAGTAACAATATGAAACCATATTAACCTATTAAATGGGAATTGTATATAAAACAAGTACTACCTACTGAAAAACGAATGAATACCTGTATATAAATGACGTCATCATGACGTCATCACCATAACTTATGCGCCCTGGATGAAGGGCGCTATTTAACTGTCTTTCTGTCCCTGAATTTAAGGATATACAAATGGAGTTATTTCTTTAGTCAGGAACCGAATAAAATTCATATTAAAATCAAATTTTTCATACTATAGAACGCAATAATATCGGAATAACAATTTTGTAACATTTTCAACGGATTTGAACAGAATAAATTATGGAAGTGTTTTAACTGTATCGGCGATTGAACGAAACGGGCGGGTTGGATCAAAATGAAATCGGGTTTGAATTATCAGATTTTACGATCCAATGTCGTTTGATGGATTGACTCCGAGATCGTTGGGTTGTACAAGATCTTCAAGGTTGTCCTAGATCTTGAGATCGTCTTAAGGCTTCATTTCAAATATCAACCCGCCTTGGATGACCAATTGGACCATCAGAATATTCGTCTTCGTCCTCTGAGTCTTCTCGATTCTGGTCTTTATGGGTTCAACCAAAACTCCAACAAGAAAGTCGAAGTAGACTTGAAACTTTGAAAAGAACTCGTCTATGTTTTTAAATTCAGTATTTAAACGGGAATTAGATTATAGGTTGTCAGTGGATTAATTCAAACGTCGATAAAGTTATTTGAAAAAGTCGACAAAAGTCGAAAATAATCAAAATAGAACAGTCAGCAATTCTTGAAGTTAAAGTTTTACTGATTCAAAGCTCTGGAGAATAATTAATCAAAAAGTTATTTGATGTTATCCAAGAGAATACATGTAAACACATGCTCGAATAGTTAAATGACTTTCATCCGATAATTGGCCATTCAATGCCTGCCAAGAAAATTGTGACCAGCGGCAGCACGGCCCTCGGACCGCACCAGGACCAACAAAAACCACGAAAACTCGGACCAACGCTCACCGAGCGATCCGCAGACCAATGGGTGAGTGAATCCCTGACCAGCACTGTTCTGAGAAGTTAACTGAAGGCTGACATGTACATTCAAGAGTTGAACCTTTCCTATATATCGTTGAAGTTCGGATATCCATTGCGTTGTGACTTCTCGAGAGGGTCCAAAGAATGAAAATGCAAGCATAAGAATACCAGCGGCCAAGAAAAATGGACCAAAAACCTATCAAATAGATCAAATCAATTTAGCACTTGAAAATTAGCGTAAATATGCGGAAAAATGACACTCATATCACGTGATATCAAAATCACATGATTCAAATTGTATCTTTGTATTCATTTTAATGCTATTAATGTGATTTTGACAATTCGTGGACAAGAGCCCTTTAAAAATTTACGGCTACATTAACCGCAATTGTTCAATCTGTTTGACTAACTTATCGACTAACTTATTCATAAATATGAGTCATACATAAATTACATTCAAAATCATATATTTCATTTGTAATGAGGTTATTGTTTCAAAACCCTTTTCTCTAACTTCAAAATTTGCTTAAATGCTTTAGGTTAAAGAATGTTATTTTGGTCATGATTATATCATTTGCGGACTCATAACTTTTCTCTCGTTTACTCGATCATACGATGACGTACTGACCAAGCTTGATGAAAGCTGAACATGATTGTTTTGCAAAATGTTTTTTATGAAAGATACTTTTATTGTACTTTATTTCAAATAAATTAATGAAATTGAGTTTGTCTTTAGTCGATGATGTTCAAGTTTTTACTGCAGATATTGAACTGCAGAGAATTGAAAAAAGCCCTTAACTTTTCAAAATTTTTCGTCTTAACAAAGAAAAAGACAAGTTATTCTAAATGACTCACTTTAAAATGAGAAAGTTTTGAATGAGTTGTCTAAATTGAATCTATCTGATTCGAACTCGGAAATAGTACTCAATCCATGAGCTTTCTCGGCTTTTTATGACCTTATTTTGGGCGGTAAGAAAATAAACGTGCATTCCAATCGACTAACTTACTTCATGCACCAAAGGGATGAAAAGATTTGGTTTTGGATTAAGGACTATAGTCGACTAAACATTCAAAAAAATGAAATCTGATTCGTCAAAAGAAAGAAGAGATTTCAACTTCACACCACCAAAGTCTGAAAGTGAACGTGGTCCATATTTGATAGTATTTTGCACTCAAACTTAGGTTTCATGATTAGCGACGATTACAAAACGTCATTTCGTTTGAAGAGTACAGTGATATCATGATTCTGGAAAAATCTCGCTGGAGTTCAATTTCAATGATAACTTTAGCGGGCACTTCAAATGTTCTAAGGTCTATGTATGCGGTCATTTTAGGTCATCACGTGATTTGATAGACAGTAACCGTGGACTCTAATTACTCTGATTAAAGTGAAATTAAAATCAAAATCCAATTTGAAAATAGCTCTGAGATTACTTCAGTATTAAATGCTAATTAAACTCCTTATTTCCAGGATTATAAATAACCAAACTTGATATAAATTCTATCATACACCGTCTACCAATTAAATGCACCGCAAGCAATGACCATCGTAGCCACTGATATTTTATCCACCTATCACTCTAATTTTGACCCTTAAGTCAACACTGTTACCATATCTATTTGTTTAACCGAATTTTGATTACCATACGAATTATTTGCATATCTCCTTCGTCGTTCATGTATTGTTTTTGAATCTAATGTTTTAATGGTCTAAGGATATGTGCAAGTGGATTATCTTTTTAAAGACTATAAATTATACTTTGTAATAGATTTCGATTTGTATGAATTGATTATCCGGGCTCGTTCGTACAATAATCAGTTAAAAAGATTTTTCGGAGATTACCTGGAGTGCTCCAAGGGCAAAGTTTGTCGACATGTCGATCTTGTTCACAACTGGGAGAAGGAAAGTAAATGTCACTCCAGCTAGAAACATTACTCCTCTTTCATTTTGGTTAAAAAATAGTCAAAGAATATTCTTTAACATTACTCAAAAATGGACAAAATGCTATAATTCACTAATTTCGCTGAAAAATCAAACTTTTTAAGTAAGTTACTATGATATTTTCGTCTTTTCGCTGTTCGCTCTTTTTTCGATTCGTGTTTTGGCTGGATGGAGTAAAATCCATTTAAGATTTGATGGATAAAGTCAGAAGCTGTCCTGTAAAGGCCTCCTGAGAGGACCAATTAATCATGAGGGGTCTCAAAAACAGAATCTGATTCCATTTCAGCCCTATTTAATGACTTAATACCCTTATGAATAGTTTTTTCACTTTTTTTTGCATTTTTGGTCATTTTTGAGTGAAAATTTAGTTCCCTATTTTTAACCAACCGCAGTGCAAGACTATACGGGATGGGACCATTGAGATCTTTCATCCCTCTTCTATCTGATCATTATAATTTCTCTGAATTGGTATTTTCTATAGGGTGTCTCTCTATATGTATTCTGTGCCTGTTTTTTTTTGACAACAGAAAGTGACAGGTGATCTGGATTGGTCGTGTGTGCCTCAGCCACATAGTCCAGAGATATCTCTATAAGTGGAGCTAGAGAGCGTAAGCATCCCCTTTGGTCACCAGAACCTGATATTACTATGCTTAATTATCAAGAGAATAGTAGTTCAAGGTTTAATGTGTCTTTAATACCGTGCCTAAATTAGGGAACCGTCTTAACTTTTCGACCGAAGTCTTATAAAGAAACACTTTATCGATTTACTGTCGATTCCATCAGGTCGATTGTCAATCGCAACAAAAACTTTCCTCCGATTCACGATACAGTATAAAACTGAATGCTAAACCAACATTTAGTCATGGGCCGTAAGACGGGTCAAGTGTCCGGTGGAGTTGGTTCAAAAGAATATAATTTGTTTTATAAAAGAAAAGTGATTTTGTATTTCACGACCAAAAATCAGTTGCGAGTGAAAAATTTCATAGACAGTGTATTTGATGCGATTTTTGTCGTTCGTTTTCAGACCATTTTCACGGCATACTTGCCAACCATTTTTAACAACTGGGATTCCTGGGAATTTACCAGACATCGTATTCCTGCTTGAACGTTTTTGATTTATCGTCGCAAGGAGTTCGAATCGCAAACTTGCATTACTAATGCAGGTTTACCTACTCAACTGAGAAGCCAAGATCATCGAAGTTTTGTGGCACCTGGCGACCACAACTTTCGCCGACAGTTACGTCAAATAAAAATGAGCCCTTCCACCTAAAAATCTGATCGAACATATTCGATAGCCATGTGATAGCCAACCTAATCAGGGTCAAGACCAGGGATACAAATTAATATATTGCTGATATTGAAATATTTCTTGCAACTTATTGCTCATTTTATGTTAGATCAGAAAATTATCTAGATAATTTTTCTAGTTTTCTTTTATTTTTCGTGTCCGATTGACCTAGAACGTCATGTCCGACTGCTTGTCGCTTAACTCAAGTAGACAACGGTTTTATGTTGTAATTTCATTATGGGCCGGCTATCTTTAAGTTTGAAACTTTAGGAGTAAAAAAAATAAATAAGCACTTCAATTTCGTGCAATATATTGCTTGAGCAATTTTAATATGGAGTTTTCAAATTTTGCAATATCAATATTTATTAATATAATTCCGAATTCTCAAACATAAAAGTGTGAGGATGATTCTAAGTTCCGGAATTGAGCCTAATAATTCGATTGATTTCTCACCATAACCATTATAACAATTCTGTAACCAACAATTATTTTCAACTCTGGTCAAAACACTTACTCAATGAGTATTCCCCAAGTTGAGATGTAATGAAATCAAGTATCAAAATGCTTTGTGTAAATGTTATTTATTCACTAAGTACTGTTCTTAGTTAACAGTAATATCAGTCAGCGTAAAGGAAAGGGGCTATATAATCGAGCGGGCCAACAAAAGAAAAATGACAGTTTTTTGAAATTCCCCATCTAGAACATCTGAATCATCGTGAATCCGATCTAGAACGGCTTCGTGATCGTCGAGATTTCTTTTCCGGAGTGCGAGACCGCGATCTCGAACGACTTCTAGAGTCCCTGCGGCCTAAAATAACGAGTTTATAACCGCTTCGAACTTGAAGATAAAATAAAAAAATTACCTGATCGTGATCGAGATCTCCGTGGTGGTGGGCTACGTGATCTTCTCGGTGAACGCGATCGAGATCGCCCAACTAAAATCATATATAAATATATGCTAAAATATTAAAAACTTACCGCTTCCAGTTTCCCAATCATCGCGGACAACAAACTTCAAGGTTACGGCTCGTCCATTTAAATCGCGACCATCAAGTTCATCAACAGCTCTTTCAGCATCCTAGACTTCAATTAGAATCCGAAGTTTTGTCTCATTGTTAGGTACAATTCAGTGGGATTTATGACGTTTAGAATACTGAAGTGAGTGTTTAAATCTGACCACGATTTGAAACTTCAACCGGTAATACAGCCTGGTCCGATCAACAAACCGATTACATTTTTGGAATCAGCGTAGTCGAAATAATGAAAAAGGGTTTCACATATATAATTTGAATTCATTCTAAGAAAATTCCTCCTCACTGAATTGTACCGACTCATTGTTGTAAATATGATTTCAAACCTCTTTTCTATCATAGCAAACAACACCTTTGTTTTTACCAACATCTCCATGAGCCGCTCCATAACATACTTCACCAGCCTTGCGCATGAAATCTTTCAAATCTTGCCAGCTAAAAATAAAATATTATTTCGTGTCGAAAGCGCGTAGGCAACTGAGATAAAACGTATCATTAGCCCAAACAAGAAAATAAAAATATGTTTGGTATATTTCGAGACGTGGACTCATACTCACACTCCATATTCCGAAAAAAATTCAAAATAGTCGTGTCACGTGATGAATTGTTAATTGTTTCACGTGGTTTGTTTTTGTCACGTGATGGTTATCTATTTTGTGATTGGCTTTCATCACTCTAATTTGTGATTGGTTGATATGCCGTCTCTTTGGAAGGAAAATGGGTAGAATTTGAGACTTGGAGCTCGTCGGACGATATTGAACCGGTTCGATCCGGTTTTGATCCGGTTGAAAAGGATTGGGTTCGATCCGATTTGGTCAATCATGAGTCATTTATATGAATCATCATAATCGACATGGATTTACCTGCAGCGAGATGAAAGGTTATCGACCTCAACACTCCATTTCGTCTTTGATGGGGCGCCATACTTCTTATAAGCTGGTTTGTCATAAAACGTTCTGCGACCCTAAACATTCATTTCATAAAGGCCAACTGTACTGCAAAACGTCATCAATTTAGAATTGGTTCTTTTTTATTCGAGAGAACATGATAACACATAATCAATATCGCATTTTTTTATAACTTACATCGTCTCGGCCGCCACGTGAACCACCGCCGCGTGATCGACTTCTTGAATCACGACGGTCTCGTGATCGCGATCTGTATCGACGAGATGGCGAAATCTCGCGACTAAAACTTCGATATCGGACACGACCAGTTCGTTGAAAATCTCGATATTTGTCTTTACATCCCTAAAGATAGTAAGTTGGCAATTTTCGATATAACTGATTTGAAATCGGAAAGTTCCTCAGTACAATGGCCATGATTTGAGATCAAAATTAAATCACCTTTGACATTTGAAGCTTAACGCGTTCTCCGCATAGTTTCTTATCGTCCAAGTCCTTTACGGCATCTTCAGCATCGTACTTGTCCTCGAATTCAATAAATCCTTAATATGGGTTAGTCTTGGTGGTGGAGTGTTTACGTGATTAGAATACAATCGCAGTGAAATACTGAGCTTTAAACGAGTGACTTCATTTCATGCGCTTTCGAATCGACTTGTTGTAGAAGTGCACAAATTGTAGAAAATCTTACCATATTTAGACTTGAGAGAAATGTCTAAAATCTTTCCGTATCCTTTCAAAAAGTCTTCGACGTCTCCTGTTCGAACACGATCAGAGATTCCACCAATGTACACGGAGAAACCGTACTTTCCCATGATCAATCTAAATATTACAGGGTGCTAGATCAGTGAGATGATGTTCTGACAAATTATTTCCTTTATGTTTTAGTATGACGAGTTTCTCTGGGAGTGAATTTTCGTTGTTCACTTCTAACAAAAAAAGATGCGATGAATCGATGAACCAATGAGATAAGAGCTAGGAGATGACTCATTAAGATAATGACTCATTTACTGATGACTGACATCTAAAATTCTATTTTTATTCAGTTTTAAAGTTCAGAGAAGATTTACCTCAGAATGAAAGAAAAAATAGAAGTAACTTATTTAATTTTCAAATAAATTATTTGAAATAATCATTGCTAGTGATCTCGGTTGGATGGAATCTTATTTTCGATGCGCTGGTCTAGAGAAATATTATTCGACCGAAGACAAGAGAAATTTAAAAAAAAAAATGAGAGATAGATTCTAAAATAAATGTATTCTAGAGACGTGTCGGCCGTAGTTATCACGTGGGTGGGTCATCAATATGGGCTCTCTGCTGCCGACAACGGTGATGACAACATCTAGCAGTAAAGACAGCGGTCCGACAGCGTTTCAAAAATTGGCTTCAGCTTTGTTTTACGCGGTTACTTCAATTTTTCTCGTTTTCGTCAATAAATCAGTATTGACATTTCATCATTTTCCGGCACCAACTGTTCTCGGTATTGGACAAATGGTTTCAGGAAAGCTGTCAATATTTTATTCCTTCAAGTTTATGTCACACATTAAAGTGACTCACTTGGTCGAAAACTTACACACATTAGACTTAACCAAATTTGTATGGTTTTGTATGTCACAGTGGGCCACTCTAATATGTGCAAGTTTATGATAAAGTGAGTCACTCTTTTGCGTGACCCCTATATGTTTCACAAATTGACAGCTAACAATAGCGATTCTAATTTTGTACATTCTACGTGGTTTTCGTATAGTTTCATTTCCACGATTTTCCCGAGATATACCTAGAAAATTATTTCCATTGCCTCTATTGTACCTGGCCAATATGTTGACAGGCCTCAAATCGACAAAATCTCTTTCACTTCCAATGTTCACTGTCCTACGAAGATTCAGCATCCTACTTACCATGCTCATGGAATTTCTCATTCTAAATGAATTGTTGCGATATTACAACTGTAGTCAAATAACTAACTAGTTAGTTTACACAGTTAAGTAAAAATGATTGATAAAACTTTTGAGTAACACATATACAGTCTGAACCAGCAAGCATGGTTATCTCGTCAGTTCTTATAATGATCTTTGGCGCCATTGTGGCTGCTTCAAATGATTTAGCATTTGATCTTACCGCCTACGCCCTAATCCTATCAAATGATCTCTTCACTGCACTTTATGGAGTTTATACGAAGAAACGCCTCAGTTCAGACCTTGGCAAATATGGTATTCTTTATTACAATTCGCTATTCAGGAAAGGTTCATTATTCTTGAGTCATAAAAATTATCCTCGAAAACCAGTTGCGAGATTGGAATCAATTTCTCGATGATTTTTACAAAATATCTCGTCACCGATATCATTTTTCGCGGATTTTAATTTCGAGTCAATGAAGCCGGGAACATGCATCGATTAACTGATTTCTGACTGAATGAGCGGTTAAACTGGGCAATATTACTTCAGTCATTGAATCTGCTGTCGATAAACCTTTTATCTAAGTAATTACGAATCGTTTATAACGATAAATGGGCTTCATCGTTACCATTTCAGCCTTTTATTTAAGCCATCCCTTGATACGAATGATTGAACTATTAATAAGCTTGCCGATTGCTCTGACTATGTCTCACTACAATGGTGAACTTGAATTAGCTTATAATTTTGCTGGTTGGTCTTCAATGTCTTTCTATCTTCAATATTTATCAAGTTGTGTTGTTGGTTTCGTTCTTATGTACAGTGTTGTAATGTGCACTCACTATAATTCGCCTCTAACAACAACTGTGACAGGATGCATGAAGAATCTTTTCGTTACTTATGCGGGAATGGTCCTCCCGGGAGGAGATTACGTGTATTCTGCAGTAAATTTTATAGGAATTAACATTTCTGTCGCTGGTTCACTCATTTATTCCTATGTTGCCTTCAAAACGAAAAATAAAACCTAAAGTTACTACTATTAAATGTTTTCATTTTTACTCTCGCAATGCAAAGACGGATTGATATGAAATTTAAGGG
>SCLD01083501.1:0-14727 GCA_004367895.1 Oikopleura longicauda | reverse complement strand
TTTTACTTTTTCTCGGAATAAACTTCGCATCGGGAGTCTTGAAAAAGACTGGTTCGGAAATTTTACTTTTTCTCGGAATAAACTTTGCATTCGAAGTCTTGAAAAAGACTGGTTCCCACGGAATTGGTTTAGTTTTATTATAGTGTTATGATAAACTTGGCCTTTTATATTCTTCGCGACGGTTATGTTTGGAATCTTTACTTTTTCTCGGAATAAAGTCTGACCTTTAATTCGCTATAGACTCCTATTTTGAAGTTCCCACGAAATTAATGTTGGTAGCACATGACGTCACTCCTGATGAAGAAAAAAAAATATTTTTAAGAGTGGCGCCATTGGATTGGGCGAAAGTCCTCTTCCTTCTCATTGTAAGACCGTTACGCCTATGAGTCATCGCGAAGAATTTCTGTCCCCACTCTTATGTGTAGGTGGAGCTTCTGAAATTATCAAAACTTATATACTGTCAGCCCCTATTGATTTTAATCACACTTTTAGAGATTTTGAAGCCAAAAGTGCAAAAAGCTGTCAAAATTGACATTTAAATATTTTAGATTTTGATAAAACGAGAGATTTTGAAAGAATTTTTGCCAAAAAGAAATACAAGGATTCCCATCTTTAAGAGTTAAATTTGCTCAAAAGGTAATTTTCAACCCATTTAACTTTAATAATTATTGTTACAGTGCAAGTGAAATTGTAAATAATTTCACTTACGCTGAAATTTAAGTACTGAGTTTGTATTTTTGATTTCTTCCTTGTCGATTTCTTTTCTTCGGTTTTAGGATGTCGCAGTCTGGTCTTGATGATTGTGACCGTGATCCTCGCCGTCTTGCTAAAGATTTAAATCTTCCTCGCGATGCACCTGTAGTGAGTGACCCAAACCGATTTCGTGTGCCTTATGATTATAAGGCGAAATCACCAAAATACTGGGATAAAACGGACCAGTCTATCAAAAAGAATCTCAATCGACGAAAAAGTGATCGATTGGGTTCTGTTATTCCTGAAGCTGAAAACTCAAACATTTTGCGTTATTCGAACCAGACCAAAATGCTTCAAGGGGAGGGCGCTAAACATAGTGCCCAATTTCGTGGCTGGGGTTTTAACCGACGATCACAGGACCGTCGTCAAAATCTGGAACCTCAGGACCGGTCAAATTTTTCCACTTCGAGTGGTCGGTTTCCTGATCGATTTCAACCTTTTTCAAATTACCTTAGACCTCCTCTTCCGACTTCACAACCTGTTTTTCGATCACCGAATTCCACTTGGCAAAATCGATTTTCGAAAACATTTTACCCTAATTTGACCCCAACTAAGCAACTTCGAGGAGTTTTGGCCTCTCATCCTGATAGATGGGACGTTTCAACCCCTTTTCACGATTACATTGACCTGAGAAATCAACCAAATGATCTTCGCGCGAACGTTCGCTAGGATTCGTGAGCGCGATTTACAGGTGCCTCATACCCGTTATGCGCCTCCTGGTCAATTTATTGACGATGAAGATCGCCCTTTTCGACCTTATATGTGGTATCAATGGCATTGTGATATGGCTGATCGAAAATCTTTTGATGTCCAAGTGCCACGTCCTACTCGAAATATTCGGAGGCGCCAGTGGATCAGTTCTCTTTCTACGCCCGTTAGGCCTAGAATTGATGTCACTGGGTGGCGTAAGAAAATTGTCGAGGCTAGTTTTAATTTCATTATGGTCTAGGTATCCTTAAGGTTCTTTGGAACCAAAATCCGATTTTCGGTATCGTGTTTGACGGAAACAAAATCCAAAATCTCGTATGTATAAGTCATGGTTAGGTTATGATGTAAAATTTGGTTCCGATTTGGAACCATGCAAAATTTGCTAGTAAAGACTAGACTTTGAACCCCTGATCATGACGTTTACATACGAAGAATTATCTTATAAAGTAGTAATGGTTTCATTTCGATGAAATCTGGTCGTAGCCGGGGATTGTAAAAACGGTTTATTGAGCACATAATTATGGTTCCTTGATTATGGGGACTCAATCCGTGATTAATTTCATTTTGGTCTAGGTATCCTTAACACTAGGGGTTTTGATTTTTGGGTTAAAAAAAATTAAAAGTTAAAACTTTGGAAGTCAAATGACAATGGTGAATACACTGTCACATCTAGTTGTGACACTGAGGATGTCGCTGTTGAAGCCAATGGCACATGGGTCGAGTTATCATCTGAGACCCCTGGTCCGAGTGGTCATCGTGCTATCAATTTACCTCCTTCAACGAAATCACATGGTGTTCGACCATTGAGTGTGACACTTTCTGGTTTTAACCCAAATCTTCGCGATGAATCTGTCAAACATAAGGAATCTGACTATGAGGTTGTTGATGATATCGATTATGGCGACATATGTGGCCCTGATGTTACGAGAAAACGTGCTCGACCATTTTCGTCTGATGGTTTTTCTGATAAAGAAGAAACTGTCAAACCTCAGGGTACTTATCGTATTCAAAAGAAACGATCCCGTGCATCGAAAAATCGTGCACTTCGCGATGATATGGCGATAGTTGAATCGGATCCTGAAATTGAACCTCCTCGTGTCGAAAGGCCTGTTATGAGTCCCCCTAAACTACCTTATGGTAAAAAGGATGTTATTTCTACTGTTTATGGGTTAATTGTTTTAAAATATTTCAAGGTCTTTTCAAACTTTCGAAGTTCCCTTTTACTATTAACCCTATTCATAGACCCTTGGCTTTTTATTATAAGAAATCAAGTGCACGGTTTGCTGATCAATGGTTTTGTAATCGCCTACGCAATTCTCGATTTGACCATCAAAATGATGATATTCCTCGCGAAGAAAGAGTGTACCGTACTCGAATTGACCGTTCAAAAGAGTCGGAATTTTTGAGTAAGTGTTTCGACTTTTAACCGGTTAATTCTTGGTCGGCTGATTTTAACTCCTGTGTGATTAATATAATGTTTTAGCTCCTTGGCCTGATCTAGCTTTGAAGCCTCCTTTTTGGTTCTACAAAATTGGTGATGATACAACTGACTCATGGCGTCGTCACTATCGCACTCTTAATCGTCGCGATGAAAATAAGCCTGACTTGGTCAAGGTTACAATTCCAGAGGATTTGGATACATATTTTGGCCCTCCAAAATTTTATATTTCTCTTCCGAAAGGTATTCAAATATTCATTGGTCGTTTTAACTATTTGATCTCATTTAACTCTTATTGACAAATCCTGGAAATTTTTAATTCTATTCTTAGTTACCTCATTTGACCTCATTTGACCTCATTTTTAATTTTTATTGAACCCTTATTGACAAATTCTGGAAATCTCTAGATCATTGGTACCGCTGGGGGCAAGCCAATCATCGAGCAAAAATTGTCAATGTTGGGTTTGCGTGTGAATCGCTTATCATTACCTATCTAACCAACTTGGCGAACGATGTATCTCGCGTTTGTCCGGCTCGAAGTCCTTATCAGATCACCTGTCCTTCGACCACTTGTACTGTATGCCTGCCTGGGTTTTTGGACTGCTCTGGTTTATTAAAAATGCATACTGCGGGATTATTCGCCTATGAATTAATTCGCCAGATGCCTAGTTCCCGTCGTCACGATATCATGAGCGACGGTAACGGATTATTCTGGTCTAGTGATATGGACTGGGGAACATTTCTTCGCGAAGATTCTTGCTCAGGTTGGTTTTCAAATTAGAACGAGTTTTGAGTTTGAATTTAATAACCGAATTTGAATTATAATTTTAGGTCGAAATTTCCGAGGTCAAGTTTTCCGAGTTCGGTTAAATCTTGGTAAGAATTTTGGTCGTCATGATGGTTCTGGCAAATCGAAACCTCTTCGGCAAATGATTGAGGTAATATTTTATGAAAAAATTAAAAAAAAAATTTTTAATGAGGGGGATCATTTACGTTTTAGACGTATCACAGTGGTAGTTGCTGTTGATAGCGGGTTAGTCGCTCGAGTTCAAGAGCATCGGCCTTGAAACCGTATTTATCAAACTTAAATCTAATTTTTGATTGATAATTATGGTTTCGAGAGCGTCTCTGGGTTTGATTAAACTTTATCATTATTTTAGTTGGTCATAAAAATGGTTGCTAGATGGTTCGGTATCAAATTGGGTCGCACTTCTATTGTCAATGTAAGTTTATTTTACTTTTCCGAAAAAAATTGAATTTTACGCGATTCTTAAATTTTGACTTTTTGGATTTTGTCTTCGCGATGATATTTTAGACTTAGGATGATTTACTAAGTTTTTAAGGTGGATTCGTATTATTCAAAAGCGCTGTGCACCCCTGATGGCAATCGTCGCAACCACTACAGTACCTTTCCTCATCGATTCGACCTATCAAATTGTGAGACTGATGACGTCATCAGACACTTGGATAAACTTGAAGAAGTTGAAGTTAGTTTGGCTTTATTTTCTGGTCGAGCAATTTGCTGTCTGATATGTAAGTAAAAATTATTAATGTGTGAAACATTTTGTATCCTATATATATATATATAGATATATATATATATATATATATCTAACCCTTTTTAAGGTTCGCTCCTATATCTGTACCAGCTTTTCCGAAAACTGGAAATGGAACGTTTTGATGGTCCCGCTGCTGGTGGATCTTTGACGGAGCCGTCTCATCGCGATGATATTAACCGTGCTGCAGCTGATTTTGAACTGGAAACTGGTTCCGATTCTGAATCTGAGTCAGACCACATCAGTGCTATGCCCAGGAACGCTCGTGGCGTGGACATGAAATTGGTAAGCTAAATTCTTCGCGATGATTCTATTTTTAGAAATTAAATTTTGCCAATTAATTTTACATTTTTGTCAAGATAATGACTACTCTCAAAAATGACCGTTTTTCAAAATGACCGTTTTCAAAATGACTTTTTCTAAAACTGATTTTATTTATGTCAGCTTTATATTTCAGGTGCGTAATGCTCGACGAAAAGCTAACCGTCTCGAAGGATCTCTTGGCGCTCTGATCAATGATTCATGGATCAATGCTTGGATAGGTCGGGGTTACGATGACGGGTATTTTTCGGATGAATATTTGGAAGCTCTTCGTCGTGCCTTTTATCAATACCGAAACACGAATGACTGGTCAGATTTTAGAAAGAAGACGGATGAAGAAGACTCTCAGTCTTAATGTGGGTGATGTGAATAAGACTGTAAAATAAATTTGGACTATTCCGATTTGTTTAATCAATTTGTCAATTTAATTTGCAACTTTTAGTTACGTTATTCTTCGCGATGAGTCATAGTGTTGAGTTTCGAGAAATTTCAAAATTTTCATTTTTAAACCTAACTTCGAGAAATTTCAAAATTTTCATTTTTAAGCCTAATTTGTCAGAGTTTGTTTATGTGTAGGGTTCTAGTAGTCTACTGGTCAGTGAGTTGGTCGGGAATCCGAAGGTAGTAGGTTCGAACCTTGGACACTTCCAAAAAGATCTACATATCGAACAATTCCTGATTCGAAAACACGAGAATTCTTTTTCTTGTTAGTGATTCTAACTGTAAATATACTGTATGTTTACAATTTATGCTGATAAAATGGTTATTAAATTATGCTTTTGCTTATTTTGAATTGTAAGAGAGATTGACTGACAATCTTCGCGATGAATGCATATCCTCATTTTAATTTTCAAAATAGCAGTTCTGGATGGCGCTAATATATCGGACAACCGGAGGACTTTTCCTCCTTCACTTTAAATAATTTTCTAATAACAGTCCGGCGTCCGAGAGCTATCTGTACTAGGACGCTCTGAATTCCCAGCGCGGACTGTTCTTTGTGATTTACACCCTAAGTTATCTCTGAATTATCACCACCGACCCCATTCGGACAGAACATGCAAGGTTGCAACGTGATTTTTGTGAAAAATTTCACTTAGCGGTCGTATTTATGGGCCGATTTGAATAATTTTTAGACCATTCGAACCAGAATTTAATTCCGCGTCGAATGGCAGGGTTGACTTGAGTGTAATCCCTATTACTTTGAACTAATAAATTTTGTATATGTGAAAAGAAATATTTTTGATTAACTTTACGAATTCTAAACCTGGTTAGACATTACCGTCTACCCCGGTGATGGATGCGGTTGGCATCATAATCCTAATACGGGTAATTATTCTGATTCGATTATTCGAATAATTACTCGTATTGAGATTTGCTTAAATGGAAGTTTTTATCAAGATTTATGGTTCTTAGGCTAATTACTCATGCACTCTGAATAAGATTTAATATTCTTCGCGATGATACCTAGTTTCAATATGGATATTTTAAAAATATTTTGAGAATGCACCTGCCTTGCCCGTCTCTTTAGCTTGACGTGAGTATTTCTCTCGTTTCATTGGTTCTTCGAACTTCTTCTTTTCTTCTTTGATGACTTCCCACGTTTGATTTGAGTCATCAAGCATACTGTGATGAATTTCCACGAATTCTTCTTTAACCTTTGTTTCGTCTTTCGGTTCCGGTGCTTCTGTATCCGGTGGTGTCAACAATGGTGGTTCATAAGACTCTTCATTATGCACATACACTCTAGACGGGGAATTCGTGGTTATTGTACCAGTTTGACTGTGAAATGTGTTAGGAAGATTCAGAAAATTTCTATTAATATTCATGGTGGCATCACATTCTTTCATCGCGAAGAAGCAATTTCTAAGAAATTGATTGAAATTATCTTTACTTTCAACGGCTAACACCTCATTATTATTCATTCTGGTAGTGCGGTTTAGTTCAAAAAGTGCATTTTTGCTATCAAAAACGGTCCCTATTTTTGTGAAACTGATCCATTTTGGGTCTTTTTGAGCGATGTCCAGGCCACTGTCTCTTTCTAAAAGGGCTTTTTGTTTCCCGAAATCTAATTTCAGGACGGTCCAGGCACATTTAGGCTCATTTTTGTTAAAAACCTCTTTCAACGTGACGCTATCACCAATTTTTATCCGAATTAAATTTGGATTTGAAATCATGGGACTATTCAACTCTGGATCGTTATACGGAACTAGTTTGCGTTCTATTTTAATTTTAGATTTTAAACGCCTACGCTCATCATCGTTTCGGCGTTTTTCTCTTCGCGATGATAATTCATTTAGTATCTTTCCTACCTCTATTTGAATACTTTCATTCGATCCCAGAGTTCTGCCTGTAAAAATTTCACTAGGTGTCCTACCCAGATGACCAATAGTGTTATTACAAGCAGCTGCTGCTAAAAAACAACTCTGTTCTATTGTCACCGGTTTGTCCTCTAATATCTGCAATTGATATTTTGAAAAATTTTTAATTTTTACATCCAGCTCTGGGATGCAATTTTTACTAAATGCAGTTGATTCAAAGAGCTGTAATTCTATATTTAGCATTTCAAATGCTTCGGTTACTATCGGACTTGTATGCCACCTAGCCTTATCACATCTCAAAGAGATTTTTATACTGTCACTATTAGGACACAAAATTGTTTTTACTTGAGTCATGATGGAAACGAATTTTTCACTTGTCATAGACCCTGTATATAGAATTACCGTTACATATGAAGACACACCTTCCATCGCGATGACGTATTTAACGTTTTTATTTCTTATATTTCTTGTCACTTCATCTGCCAAAATGGTTGAAAATAACCTTTTTGGTAGTGGTACAGGTGACATTTTATTTTTATGGTTATTACCACCCCTCATTAACGTACATTTGACACATTTGCTCACAAACTGTTCGATTTTATTTTTCGCTTTTTGAATTTCAAAATGTCTCTGTAAGCGTTTTAGAATTTGGTTCACAGACTGATGTCCAATTGTTTTATGAACAGCTGCTACTGCCATCATCGCGATGTTATCTGGTAATGGTATTACTCGATAAGTTGTACCGTCAATTACTTTTTCTAATGTTAAAATTCCATTTTCGACTTTCGCTCCACGAGTTACTAGTAAGGTTTGCAATCTAGCTTTCTTTTTGGCATAACTGGTTATACCTTTGGGGATATCCCGGAATAATTTTGAAAAGTCTCCTTGCTTTTCTTGTGCAGACCTTATAACCCTAAAATCATTACAGAGTGACTCAATTGTGTGTTTCTGGTGTTCACCGAAAACCGCTAAAATTTTCCCTGGGATTTCTGGTTTCATTATACTAAACCAATGGGCATCTTTATATTTGGATTCATAATCAAACCATGGTTCACCAATAATGTTACCATGATTTTTCCCAATCTGAACCCACTCATTTATCATCGCGATGATTGACAATCTGTCCTTATTGTCCATATCTGCTGCTTTACAAATTGTACATCCAGGGGCCCCTATACACCCCTTATCCATTTTAAAATCCGTTAAACGGCTTATAACATCTGCGAGGCATAAGTTATTACTTATGTTTCGCGTATGTACAAAATTAACATCAATTAAACTTCTTATTTGATACAGAGCATTATTTAACCTCGTATCATTCGAATATTGAAAATTTCGAAATTTTTGGAAAGCCTGAACGAGTGGCTTACTATCCACTACTATGGTAATGGTCTGCCTACACTGACGAAGCAGAGGTAAAAATGCAGTTACACCTGCGACTACTCCAAACGTCTCAGTGTGACACGATGAAAGTGGACATTTTCGTTCCTTATCCTTACGACTTCTACTAAAAAATGATATCAATCTTGGTCCTTCAGGACCGACTTGATACAAAAAACCTCCTGTTGCAATCAAACTTGTATCTACGACTAGCACTGTTGGTAATGTTGGATCAAATGGGTGCGTTACCATTAGTTCCTCTAACGCTTTCTTACTTCTTTCAAATGCTGTTTTTAATTCACTTGTCCAAACTACTTTCAACTTACCGTCTCCGTTCGATGCATCTCTTAATTGTTTCAACACTTCTGTTGACCTATGTAAAAACCTCGCGATGTATTGAATTTTCATGATATATGATTTTAAATTAGACCTAGTTATAATCATTTCAATAGTTATGTCATTTATTCGGCCACAATAATGTTTACTTGGTATAATTAACCCGTTTTCAATTCTGGTTCCTAAATAATTTAATTTTCGGACACAAAAATAACACTTTTTCCCTTTTAATTTTAAACCACTTTGACGACATAAACTAAAAAATTCCCTGATTTTCTGTAAATAATCCTTTCTGTCTTTAAATGACGCCACAATAACATCATCCATATATTTTCGTAAATTTTCCCATAATGGAAAAAATATCCGTCCCATTGTATCTTGACAGAATTGAGCTGCTGGAGCCCATCCCTGTACTAATTTAAGATAACAACAGGTTCCGATAAATGGTACCGTTACACAAAAATACGGCCACATGCTGGGTTTCATCGCGATGGTATAGTAAGCATCAGAAATGTCTGCTTTCAAATTATAACCTTTTTTACTTGCTTTTGCTGCAAACTGGATCGAATCTTCAAGATTATCCGTTTGTGCTCCACTATAAAGTGTATGTGCGTTAGTCGATTGTGCGTTTACTACTACTCTAGTCGCACTTATCGCTTGCACGATATTACCGTCATCGTCCTTTTTCGATACCGGTAATATTTGCATGTGATTTTTCGGTATCACACCTACGTCCTCTACTTTTGCTATTACTCCATGTGCTAATTGCCGTGCAAACTGTTTCATTATTGCAACTAAAGTGGTTCCCTGAAAAATTTGGTGTCCTGGTCGTTGAGAAGACATTTTTCCCGTTATTTCCGCCTCTACGGTATATTTTTCATCAAGGACTCCAATTTCACCTGTAAATAGGTCTTTAAACTCCTCTATCAATGCTAAAATGGCTGAATATAATTCAGGATCTTCGCGAAGAATTCTATCATCAATAGTACATTCACTACTAGAATTCGTATTTAAATCTTTTTGTCGAATTCGTTCGATATACGCATTCAAATATTGTTGTGCGTTTACCCCTGATCTATGTTCAATATCAGGTTTTTCTTTTTCAATGTCCGATAATCTTTTCCATTCGACATCTGTACATAACTGACATCCTACACATAATTCACCTTTAAATAAACATGCTTCACCGATATTGTTACACGTGGACCACGTGTCACAATCACAATCGTCATCGCGATGTTCACAACCAACATTAATATCATGTCGTTGTAACACTTCATGTACGTCCTCTTTTGATTTCCAATCATAAATGCTTTTATAGACCTGCTCTATGGACATAATCTCATTTTTATCACAACGGTGCGTCGCGAACTCGGACGTACCTTTATTTTCATCTTTCTTAATCATCGCGATGGAATCTAATTTTTGTGTACTCATAGGGAACCATTTACTACTTTTGTGGGCTCCTATTTTCATTATCTGTTTTTCAAAATCCATCATTATTTTAAGCCTATTCATATCTGTTCTGCCAACTAAAACTTGTTCAACCATATTAGATTCGGCAACTAAAACGTGTTTAAACACGAACATTCCTTGATCCACGATCTCTATCGCCACATCTACCACATTTTTCCACAATTTTAAATCATCGCCGCCTGCACTTATATAACGCTTAAGACGCGGGCCAGCCGACTTCCATTGACAGTATTTTAACGCTTTAGCATTTATCATACTATTCGCTGCTCCACTGTCGAATGTTAGTCGACCATAAGAATAATTATTTAATTTATTTGGATTAATAAATCTGCAGTTCAGAATTGGGGTCGCCATTTTTGTGGCTCCCTCACCGTCTTTTAAATTTTCAAAATTCAAATCCGCTCCATAGGCTTGTTCACCGTCCAGCCCTATAAAACCGTCTTCTTGTATAGCTCCAATAACTATAGCGTCATCTGATTCAAAAATATCTTCGCGATGTTCAACTTGGTTCTGAGTCATAGATTCAGATCCAAAATGTGGTAGTCCTAATGGGTTATTTTCGGTTTGGTAATTATCATTACGGTCGTTATTATCATAAATCACGTTATCTTCCTCATTTTGTGCGTTTAACAACGCCATCGTTCTAGCCTTTTTATAACGCCCATTTCTATCATATACGCACTTAGGTCCTCCACTAAATGGTCTTTCATGATAAACCTTTTTATTGGCGAAATGAGTGCAGTGATTGCAAATTTCTTTTGAGCCAAAATTTTTGTTAAAATTGCCACTTTTATTAAAATTGCCTCGCGAAGAATAATTATTTCTTGACGTCAATCCCCGATTGCCGCCTCGAAAATTACCCCTATTTCCACGTTGATAATTTTGTGAATTTTGATTGAAAGTATTTTGGGCATAATTATTCTGGGGAAAATTTCCCTTATTATTTGACCGACCATTATTTCCTCGCGAAGAATTACGCGTTTTAGACTTAAACGCATTTTGACCTTCTACATCACTGGCCTCTAATTCTACTCTATTAACTGCATTTTGATTTCTATGATTAACTGCTTGCTTATCTAACATTTGATAAAAATAACTTCTATGCGTTTGCCATACTTTATATGATGGTTTTTCAGCGATTTTATTATAAAAATCCTGCATTGCTTCCCGCCATTGCTGTTCATTTAAACCCCCACAACAATAAATCATTGCTTGCACGGTTGCATTTATTATAGGACTTGGTTCTTCTTTAACCGTCATAGTCACCTCCTTATCGGTGTTTGACATGTCCTGACCGTGAATAAATTCGGACTCATCCGTTATCATCCATTTTTCTAGTTCTCTTGTCATAAGTAGAACTTTGGATTTTGTTGGTACCTCTTTGGTACTTTTCATCGCGATGTCTTTTAAAAATTTAAAGATGTCTACTACATCTTGTTCTTTTTCTGTCAAAAAATTACAATGCTCTTTTAATTCTCGGACGACATCTTTCCAAGTTAAATAAATTCCTGCTAAAAACAGCCCATGTGTATCTGGGAGCATGTACGTATCGCTTTTAGCTTTGAAACGTTCCATCGCGATGAGATTAACACTGTAATCTGAAAAATATTTGTTTGCTAATGCTCCGGCTTCACCTTGATTGGTGTATAATTTGCCGGTTAAAAATTGCACCACTTTATCTAGTGTGCGTTTTTCTAACTTCCCTGTCGCTGCGATCCCTTCAAAATCGTCAGCTTTCGGAACTTCTTGATATTGAAAATTACTTAATTTCAATAATGATACCCAGTCTTGAACATCAATATTACACATCTTACGAGTTAGCCTCTCATGATTCATTAACCACTGAATTTCGTTTAAATTCGCGCATACACCACAAGTGGGCGCATCGCCAATTTCGCTATCCTTTTCTTTCCATAAATATTTGTGATTAATAATTACACTACGATCTTTACTGTCAAATGACCCTATAAACCCATTGACCCAACTGTCAATATCTGCCTCCTTTTTAATTTCCTTTCGATTGAGCCTATATAACTTTCCCTCTAGAACAATCTTGTCCAAGAGATTTCGATCATGTGCCGAAATTTCACTCATCGCGATGTGTCTGATTTTAGACTTACTTTTGGGTATGTACTGAATACCCGGTTTTCTTTTTGTTTTAAATTTCTTCGGGGAGGGCTCCTTGTTCAAACTTCAAGGCACCACGTGACCAAATCCTGCAAAAGAACGACTTGGTTGTTTGTAAAGAAGGGGAAACCTATTAATTTATTATAAATAATGTTGTGCTGACACCTGATAGACTCACCGGGTGTTCAGCACCTCGTACAGTATATTCACTGACTTCTGTTAATATCTCTTGTTCGAGTTGAATCTTTTATTTCAACTGACCAAGAGCTATTGACAGGGGTCAGACGATGGCAGATTAATGGCCCTCTTCCATTTACTCTCTAGCGCCACACTCTTTCATTAAGGGTGTCTCGCTCGATTGTACTGGTTACGTGAGGGGGGGGGGTCCTGACTCTTGAGTCTCACCGCCATTATCTGTAATCGATAACTGTTAGGTTTGGTCGTAAAATCGCGTCCTTTTCAGGTTTTCCGCGATGGAGATTGATTGGAGAGGAGATGACAAATTGGTGCACACGTGTTTTCAAATTGTTGCTCGTTTCATCGCGATGATCTGGTGCTAGAATCGCTCGAAAAGGGAAAATAAGGGAAATTTGTTAATTTTATAGTGTCTTACTGTTACCTACATTCTTCGCGAAGTATATCTAAATAAATGAAATTGCCGAAAACGTATTTTATAACTAAATCTTCGCGATGGAGAAAAAAAGGAATTAATTTTCTGTGCTTGGCTTCTCTTTTAGACCTTCAAGATGCGTAATAGCATTTTGAAACTGGGCGGTCATTTTTCTAAGGGTAGTTTCGAATTCACGATTGACTGCCCGTAGACCTTCTATTTCGGTCTGTTCCGAAATTGTTCGAATTCTTTTAGGTTGTGGAGGGGTCCATTTGTTCGACCGTTTACTTTGTGGCGAATTTTGCCCTTTTTGGGTAAAAGGTGTTCTGGTCCGGGTAAGTGAAGGGATGGTTAGATTTTGGCCGCTGGTTGGTGTTGATTCTAACCGTTTTTGTCTGATCGCCATGAGGCGCTCTTCAGCAGCGTCCTCCTCTCGCATTTTAATGCGCCATTCATTTCGCAGAGCCTCTGCCCTTTCTGCGAGGTCTTTCTGAACCGCATTTATTCGCTCACTTTCAACCTTTTCCTCTTTCAAACCACGTTCTAAATTCTCTTCCATGGCCACTAGGTGACGTTGTTTGGAATTCAACTTTTCTACCCGAGCATCTAAGCCTCTTGCTCTCTCTTCGCGAAGTGGTGGTGTATCTGGAACCGATGGTAACAGTTCTAATGCTGGAGGGCTATCTGGTATGACGACGGGTCGGTCCGGGGTTCCATCTTGGTCATTACGAGTTGATTCATAATTTCGGATAGACGGGATGGGTCTTTGTAAAAACTTAGCGGTATACATCATCGTATTTAAAAACCCATCAGTAGTTGCTCTCACTTTTCGAACCCTTTTTGTACTCTCTAGTGGTTCTGCGCGCAACATATCACACCGAGTTCCATTTAAAGTGTCGAGAAAATCAGAATCGTTTTCATCGAAACTACCTTCCCCATTATCATCGCGATGAACGTTCTCTCTGACGACGTTATCGGTGTCATCTTCAACACCGTTACCATCTTTACCCTCATCGTTATCGTCGTCATCATCCTTGTCACCATCTTCGTCTTCAGAAAGACGGGGGTTGGCGATTTCGAATTTTCGACGTAACTCTCTCGTCATCTTGTCCGCCCTCTGGTGGAAATATGCACACTCCTTCTTATGTAACCCGTGAAACGCCCATCCATCGATGCACATTTTACCGGTAAACGGGTTTACCAGCTCCGTGATACTCAACTTCCAATTCCCCGTTTGGTCCCCTTGCATGTGCAAGATCTCAATCAGAGCCTCTTGGTACGCGAGTACGTCTCGTACGTTCGAGTCCCGATTGTGGAACATTGATCTAAATTCTGAGATGGCTACCCAGAGGGTTTTGAAACGGTCTCGGGCAACCGCGGACATTCTCGTGTCCTTTTTATTGATAATCCTCGCGATGATCTTGGCGTTATCCTTGCTAACACCAGCACGGAACATTCCCATCATCATTTCGAACCTGGTTGGGTCGGCCTCATGAATGGGTTTTTCCGTATCGGTATCACTGTCAGATGCGCTCATCTCAAAAATCAAAATTTTCGAAAAAATTGGATTTCTTGTGGGTCTCTTTGGTGGACTGACCGGTCTAATTTTAATTTTGGAACAAAAAAAATTGATTGGTTTTTGGTATTTTTCCTTATGGACCGGTTGGTACGAGTTTAGTGGGGTTCCCACGGAATCGAAATTTT
>SCLD01083394.1:0-14727 GCA_004367895.1 Oikopleura longicauda | reverse complement strand
AACCTGTGCGGGAGAAAGTCTGTTTGATCTTACTTTCAAGCCAGTTATAAAAATTTTACTGTCAAGGTCAGGGCATGCCAGGAACAAAAAACAGGTTCCGCCGGAAAACCTTTCACCCCGGTCATTGACTTCGTGCTGTAAACCGGCAATATCCGATTTTAATTTCCGATTTCTTCTCCGATTTTTACCCCACACCGAGGAGATATTCATTCTGAATACTAAGCAAAAAATGAAAAGCCTATTCATATAAACCATTTATCTTCTGACAACGGACCGGTCAACATAAACGTCGGGCCTAATTCATGGACCACTGGTTTGGTTGCTCATCCATAATGTAAGGCAAGGTTAAGGTTGATCACTTAATTGACTTTGGTTTACAACTAACGAGCATAAAATGGGTGTGACAAAACGACTCATACTCTTATACGAAACTTATTCAAGCTATTAAGGGGGAAAATTACTATTTCAAGTTCATGCTGGTTCAAATATAAGAGGTCCTGACTTGAAGCCCTGATTCTTATTCTTGATTCAGTACTGACAATGCTCGACTTATAATTTATAAAAGTTACGCCTCCGCTGGACAATAAATTGCCGAAAGATACGAAAAATGTCTTAGATTTACTCGAATATACTCATATGAACATTTTTTTGCAGGAAGCGTAACTGTTCAGCTTCGGGATCGGTTATCGAAGACCAAATGTTTCATGTCTATATCAGAGATCGCCGGACACGGATGCGGACACGGAGATGTTTTTTGAGATCGCGGACACGGACACGGACACGGACACGAGGTGGAAAGTTCGCGGACACGCATGTCCGCCGATCTCTTGTCTATATCAGGAGTCAATATCTTATATAATTAAGTTTGAAATTTTTTATAAATGAATTCAAAATTAATTGCAATCGTAAAGCAAATTAACAGGAATATTGCATGACTAAGTTGGAGATCATTAGAGAGGATTCGCATTTTTCCTCTTGAGAAGAAAGTACGAATCGAAATGTCCTATTAGTGCGATTAGTAGCCTGCTGTGATCTCCAAGATGAAAAAGCAGGTGAATTCGTCCACGGGTTTTCGTCTACGGTATTTCATTCACCGGTTTCATTATTAACTGTGCGAAATAAGTTTTAGTGGTTTTGAAATACGCTGTCTCAAGCTTAATAATAATCAAAGTTTGCGGAACCATAAAAAAAGCTTTAAATAACCACAAAGCTAAATAATGAAAAATAAGCACTTTGTAGAGGCTGAGTTAGCATTGCTGACTCATCAAATTGCCCAAGTTCATTATAAGCTCTGAGAGTCCTATGATTATGGTCATGAGCTAAGCAGTTTTAAGCAGTATAATAAAAACGGATTTTAAAAGCCTAATAACTTTCTTAGGCTTTGAGGTACAGCAATGAAAGATTTATAGACATACCGTTACAGATCAAAAAGTCACTTTTGATGGGCTGCTATCAGCCCATACCAGCTTTTTAGGCCCGGCCGGCCGATTCGATTTCGGTCAATTTAGACCCAATTTCGGCCGCTTTTAGGAAACATCGGTCACTTTTAATCCAGCATCGGCCGTTTTAATCAACACTGGCCGCTTTCGAACGCAGAAATTCGACGTTTTAGAATGAATCAATGGCCCTGCTACTTCTGTACACGGGTGATAATAAAATATCAACATGATATGGTGACATAAGACAGTCTATTTACAGTGAAATACTTGTCTGCGAGACGTTGTGATAGCCATGGAAATGGCCATCGATGAAACTGAAGATATAGCCTATAGAAAGAGTAACCGTCTTATGTAACATTTGAAAATTCCAAGTTTCTATGTACTGGTCGGCATGATCATGTGACATTAGTCATGTCTACCTTAACAGTCATGATACGGTTAAGGTTTCCACAAGTGAAGATCATTCGACATTTAGTAAATTCCCCCAAGGGACCCCCTCCAAACAGGGTTCATTAAAAACCGAACATGTTCGCAAACAGTAGCTGTTCGGACTGTTCACTCTGTTTGGAACTTTAAATCATTTTTTGTGATCGGACTGTTCGATGGTCGTACTGGTCGCTCAAAGTAAACTTTGTGGGCTGTACGGTGTTCGGCCTGTTAGCGAACATGTTCGCTAAGTATGTGTTCGCTAAGTGTTCGCTAAGTATGAACTGTTCGGGTTTTGTGAAATGACCCTTAACTGGGGTGAACATTAAGTGTAGAATGTTAGTATTCAAAGCCGTAATAGTTAGAAATTCTTTGAATGGCGAGAAAAGATTTATTTTGTAACCACCTAATTGGTGCTTTGAATTCTAGACATCCATTGAACTTCCTTAAAGTCTTCCTGAAAGTTCAATTTCCATATTGTGAACTTTTAGGTTCATTCAGATTAGATTTATTTCGTTGTAGCCTTGTGAAAACATAAGCGTGGCACACTTTGCATACAAAATCAAAAGAAAAACTTTCATTGAAAGTGATTCACTCCGATTTGTGCAAGTTCAAACCGGGTGTTCGACTGTAATGTGTGATCTCCCCATATGACGTTGGAATTTCCGGTCTGGTAATGGTGGAAAACGAAATTCCTGCGCTCGAATTTTTTGAATTCAAAAAACTAAATGGCGGAAAACCAACAATGAGCGACTGTGAGACAGTGAAAAAATTACTTGTGAGAAATTCAAATCCAGTTACAATGGGGGGACATTCATTAATTCTGTTTCTATCAAACATTGGCAAACACAGTTTAGTAATCAAACCTCCAGTTTTTAAAATTTAGCTTTCTAATACAATGAGTCATCTTTAAATCTTGATTAATTCAAGTTACGTTTGAACATGGCAACTCAAAAACTGTCAAAAAACTTCTTTTTGACGCAATGTTCAAACGTACTGGTGACCCATGTAGATAAGGATTGGCTGCAACGATTGGTCAAAATGAAACCCCTTTTTATGGATTGTGATGTCACGTGACCAAGATATCCGCATCCAAAAACAAATCGACAAAATTGAATTTTTTTCAAAATTATTAGTATTAACATACCATCACATTTAAGATGCGGTTAAAATACACACTGTATAGCCAAACTGTCTAGTCGATATCCAAAAAGAGATTCTAGAGATTATTGATGATCAATAAAAAGAACATTAAACGTGAATCGTCTCTTGAAAAAACTCAAAAACATCCATTCATACATTGAACGAATTAAATGTCTTTCAGTAAAAAATCAAATTCTCAATCAATAAAAGTTGATCAATGAAGATTTGACTTTTACACTGAGCAAAATTGCCGTGTATAAGGGGTCACACATAAGAGTGGAACACCCAGTCTTGAACGCCAACACAATAGAGTGGAACACGTCCATACGATGTTGCACTTGAATGTTTGCAACTTTATAGCCGGGTGTTCCACTCCAATATGTGCAAGAAGAAGACCGGTCGTATCATTCAAATGTGTGACCACCTAAAGAATTATTTAATATTCTGGACAAGCAATACGTAAGCAGCTGATTGTATGATGCTGTTTGAAGTTAAAAGTTGCAGTCGAAACTCGACCAAAAATTGGTGGCAAGGGTCTGTTACTAGATTGGTTTTTAAGAAGTCCAAATTCTAAATATACAACTTATTTGGAAAACGCAAGCAGCTGAAATGCCTTCAAGCAATTTATACTATTTCATGTTTTTTCAATTAACATTTGGTGCTGGCCTAGGTCTGGCCAAGAACTGGTCACTTAATAAACTAATAATTTTCAATAATTGAATGACGATGTGTGAAACTGTAAAAACTGCTTCCAAGTTGTTAATGGTATTGCAAATTTTCCCAGTACTAATGATTTTAATATTTGATATTGAGCTCATTTTTAAGCCTTCTCAAAAAGTCGCTTATCTTCGATGCTGATCCAAGAGCGAGCTTATTCAACGCAAAATATAATTCAACTGATCCGAGATCAGTGACTTATAAAAAACTTATAAAGGCGAAACCTTCATATAAAAGTTTTCACTTAGGTTAACCTGATAAAACTGATATCAAGAAAAATCGAGATCAACCCTTATTGACGCGGTTTAGGTGTGGCCCGGACGCTAATATATAAATTATTACCTATAAATTATTAGGTATAATATAATTATATAATATAATGAATATCGCGAAAAGAATAAGATTGCGAATAGATCGCGGATTAATTTTGACATCATTAACGGATCTGGTTCAAGTCATGTTGCAAGGAAAATTGATGAGTTAGTGTTTTTATACCCGATATCCGATATCGGCGATATGACGTTGGCCAATCACGTCACGTGACTAAGATATCCGCATGAAAAAAATATTCCACTAAACTGTGGGAGTCAAATCTCGGCTGCTTGGAAACAGAATCCACAATTTGCAAATCATTTTTTATAGGTGGACGGACCACGACGCCTGTATTTTTCATAGGTGAACGGATGCAGACGGCTGGACCGATGGACGAACTCCGTCCTTATAGGCCTAGTCACGACTCGTGACTCACGGGTGATAGACCCTAGAAATGAATATTATTATGTCCGAATATCAAACGTGAGAATACTTTTCTATGCTTAACTCAGTGACCATGACATATTTGATAAAACTCGTTATCGGTCGCGATAGTTTTTCATCTAAACTGAGATTCATTCGGTCTCATTTTCAGAACCCGATGTTTCAGTGTCAGAATCAGATGCAAATTGATAATCGCGAATACCATCGGTCACTGATTGATGACCTAATTAGCGCAGTATATAAGCTTTTCAGAATATGTCTTTCGGGATTCTGTTCGCTGTCGTATCTGGATAGTGTCTTATTATCAAACGTTTGTTATATCGTTATGTACAGTTCTAAATGAAAAAATCTGTCAAAACCAGTTCTCAGGAACTCGTTGACTTTTTAGAGTAAAGAGGAGTGCATAATTAATAGAGTGACAGATTTTTAATATAAATCAGCTCTAAATCGAGTCTCATTTAATAGAATAGATTGAGGACATTGGATTGAGATCGCAACCAGAGAAGGGTGGACGCGGAAACGACTTCGGAAACGAGTTCGGACACTTATCGGAAACCGGTTCGGACAATTATCGGTAACGCGTGACCGCCTTTCTCTGGTCAAAACTTCTGTGACTCACAAAAGAGATTGATTCCTGCTCGAAAATGCAATGTTCTAACTTTGAAGAATAAGTTTTCGGTTCATCAGAAATGATTTTATGGGTTTTGGCATTTCAAGGGTATAAAATTTAATAAATGCATTATTTTGACAGGAGAATTATGCATTTTCGAGACCAAAATTGACACAATATTCGACAATAGTCCAAGATTTTGACAACAAACCGACAATTTGAAAGAAAAAAGGCGACCGAAACCATTTTCTTTTTTTTCAGATAGAGATTTTTCGTCGGGTTTTATGATTCGAATTTTGCTTTTTCAGTATTGGGCTTGATTTTATCAGTTGCGCTTAATTCTACCTAGTTAGCTACGAAATAAATCGAGACTCTCCTTGGCATTCTTAGACACCATACATTTTCAACGAAAATCAAGCTTTTTCAGTCATTCATAACACTTTGCGTGAGATCCTTTGGTTACTTGGAAAACGATGAGGTATGTATCAATAATAAGTGGGTATATTCAAAAACGCAAACGACCTGAGCAGTGTCCGAGGCTTTAAAACGGCGTCCCTTGTCGGATTTAATAATGTAAGGTCGAAAGCGACCGGTGTAAAATTTTGATAGTCCCGTTTTTTGGGTACGATTCGACTTAAACATCGGTTTCAGGTGAAAAATCAATTAGAACAATGCAAGCTACCAATCAAATTTTGTAATTATTTGTGTGAAAATTATGGTTCCGATCCTCGATGCGGTCAATGTCAAGGTAAATGGTTTCACGGGTCATATGATTTTAGAGAAGTGGTCCAAGTTAATATCACAGCGCTGCTCAGTCTACGATCCGCAATTAAGCACATAAAATGGTCGATCACTTGTGATGAAATGCGTTTGATTTCAATTTGGCATATTTTTCCCCATTTCATTCTCCTTAAAAAAACAATTTTCGATGGTCGATGTGATTTTTTTCTGAATTTTAAATTCAGAATATAGCAACTTTCCTTTTTGTCAAAACTTTTTTCCCACTTATCTTTTTTGGGGTTTCCGCCCCATTCAAAATGTGCCATTTCATTACAAGTGATCGACCATTTAATGTGTTAAATTGGGAACCCCTCCGTATTCTTGCAAAGTTTAAAAGCACGCATTCGCTGTGAGATGAAGTGCTACCAAAAACATCTTAAAATAAAAAATATTTTCAGAGGCTACAAACGGTTTGGAAGAAAAATGTTTGAAAAAATTGTTTAGTGCTGAATTCTTTTGGGCAAAATAAATTCCTCTTTATCGTGTCAGCAGTTTTTTCGACCTAAAAAATTCTTTTTCAAAGAGAATTTCGACGAGAATTTCGACTTCTGAGAACGTCAAAGTTTGTTTCCCGAGTCGGGATAGAAATTTTATTTTGTTAAATACTTAGCGAACAGTTTACATTGTATGAACAGTGCGAACAGTCAACCTTGTGCGAACAGTGAGAACAGCTCTTATTGTATGGACAGTGCGAACAGCGAACAGTTCGAACGATGCGAACAACGACAAGTGCGAACAGCGAACAGTTCGAACGATGCGAACAACGACCAGTGCGAACAGTTTATTTTTTTTTCAAATTCGTCGAACACGGCGAACAGTGCGACTAGAAGCGAACACCTGTTCGGTGGAGCCTGGTGTCAGCAGTTTTTCTTTTCGGCCTATAAAATTCTTTTTCGAAGAGAATTTCGACGAGAATTTCAACTTCAGAGAACGTCAAAGTTTGTTTCCCGACCACGGATAGAAATTTTCTTTTGTTAAATACTTTTAATGCGGAAGCTGGTTTAATGTTAATAAACGGCCTGATCCGGAGACAGACCGGAGTGCAACGTTGACCCATTTTACCTTTTGTACGCAGTGTACGTTCATTGTGGCAACAGCTTTGAGGTCGTCAGCGTGACAAAACCGGAAAGTCGGACAAATCTGAAATAAAAGTCGGATCAAAGATCATTTGAAGTCATTTTTTGAGATAAAAAAATGAAGCTTGGGACTTTTTTCAGTTTCGGAGCCGTCTCCGCTTTAGGTAACTTTTTAACCAAAATGACCCAAATATTTCAGCCCATCTCGACCCCGTTTTACCCCGTATGACCTAAATTTCAACCCCGTATCGATCATATCGACCATGAGAAAATCAATTGTAGGAAATCGAAGTCGTGTTCGGAGAAATGACGACAAGACTGTTTTGGGACCAGCACTTATCTACACAAAAGATCGCCTGGAAAATCTTATAACCGCTTCCAGTGGTCAGCAAACTGTCACTAGGTTACTTGATGATGACGTCATGACTTACTGGGAGTCTGATAACATGTTCGACAACAAACCGTCAATTACAATCGACTTTGGAAAAGACGTTATTATCAACTATGTCGATCTTTGGCCCGTTATTTTAGGCTTGTTTCAAAATTAAAGTTTTCGTTTTGGTTTCCGAGAAGGTCATTTGATTGACCATCGGGAAGACGCCCACTCTTGAAAATGTTGAAACTAAAGGAGACGAGGAACCCGAAGACGCTTATGCAATGATTTGCATTAATTTTCAAAAGGCTTGGTGATTTCAAAACAATATAGGGGTACCAGCTTAGAGTTGATTTGAACCAACCCGATTTGAATGATATTTGAAATCACCAGTGAAGGGTAATGAATGGCTTCGATACGGATGCAGAACCTTTGAAAAGGATTTTGAAGAGGAAAACTTCCCAGCCACTGGGCGACCAATTCATTTCCGTGGTCATTTCAACCATAAATGGTGGGTCGTACAAAAAATGCAAATTGAATTTTCACAGTTCAATGGAATAGGTATGGTCAAAAATTATGATGACACCAGAGATCGAGGGTGACTGTAACTAAGAAGTCGGGAATGGTCGTACGGGTATCACTGATACCGTATCAGGTGCTAACCTAGAACAGAATTTTTGAAAATCGGCAAAGACGTCGGAACCGTTAGTACCCAAAATTGGTTCTCGCCGACTGGGTCCCGGAAATCCGGACAAAAAGTCTTCGCGTGTTCGACCGAACAGTCCAAACATTAAGAGCAAAAGTGACGAACAGTGCAAACTTCGTTTCAATCAAACAGTTCGTTTTGATGGAACTTTTCATTTCGGTCGCAAACTCTGAAAGAGGCCACTGTTCGAATTTTTTTCTGGACCTTGCCAGCCGATATCCGGATGTCACTTAAATATTTGACCATTCACAGCAAAAACTCCAGCACGGATAGGTGACTTGAAGATCTCCACGCGCCACTGTCCCCTTGGAACCATCTTGAAGCCAGGTCAAACTGGGTCGAGAATTCCTGATGCTTTCAAAACTGAGGATTATTGTGATCCAGGACAGAGTGACGTTGATTTGACTTCACTTTGGTGTGGAAGAGGTTTTGAAGGAAAGAATGGTGTCTGTAATGATATCAATGAATGTGAAGATCCAGAAACATGCAAAGGAAAAGCTTATAGAAAAGTCTGTGACGTTTGATTCATAGTCAATGATTCATAGTCAATGATTCATAGTCAATGATTCATAGTCAATGATTCATAGTCAATGATTCATAGATAGGCTAAATTCTGGAACAAACAATCAGTGGTCAAAATGATTCCAGAAGTTCGATAATCTGGGCTTTTTAGATTCTCTTCCAAATTGGTAGTTCCAATTCACTTGAGTGAAAATTTCAAAATTCAAAGAATAAAACCTTTCATTGTATAAAAAACTATTTGACCATAGTCCATAAGCTAAAAATAAGAAACTGGCGGATGTTCAAATAAAGCAGGCGGTTATCAGTGTACCAGTGGAGCAGGTTTTTGGTGGATCGATGGTAAAAAACAAGACCAGAATGAGTGTTTAATCGGACTCAGGTTAGAATTTTTAAAGGGCGAGTTTTCCAAAATGAACTATCCGAAGAGATGAAACTTAACGGCCCTGAACGTGATTGAACCCCCAAGGACCGTTCATGTTCATCCATGGCCGTCCACTTTAGCTTTGACTCTTTCAAAAAGCCATAATTCATCATATTTCAGGAACGGAACACCAAACGGAGGTTGCCAAACATTCTGTGAAAATACATACGGTGGTTTTATTTGCTCATGTGAAAAAGGTTTCAAGCTCGATCTCGATGAAAAATCATGCATTGACATCGACGAATGCGCCACAAATGATAACGACTGTCACGTTAATGCCGCCTGCTCCAATATCGACGGTGGTTTCACTTGTGCATGTAAAACTGGCTTCACTGGAGATGGCAAAATCTGTGCCCCACCATCATGTGACACGGGGTACTTCTTTGATATCAAGACTTTGAAATGCATCGATTTCGACGAGTGTTCCAGCGGATTGAACAACTGTGATGCCAATGCAAAGTGCACCAACACTGAAGGCGGCTTCACATGTGCATGTAAAACTGGTTTCGCTGGAAATGGCAAAAACTGCACTCCATCGTGCGACCTTGGTTTCTTCTTCGATGGTAAAACCTGTGTCGACTTTGACGAATGTGCCACAAAAATGGATAATTGTCACTCAGATGCCACATGCACTAACACTGAAGGAGGTTTCACTTGTGAATGTAAAACTGGCTTCATTGGAGATGGTAAAAACTGTGATCCACCATCATGCGACCTAGGTTTCTTCTATGATATCAAGACTTTAAAATGTATCGATTTCGACGAGTGTTCTAGTGGATTGAATAACTGCCACTCGGATGCCACTTGCACTAATACTGAAGGTGGCTTCACATGTGAATGCAAATCGGGCTTCACTGGTAACGGTCGAAATTGCATCATTACTACTACATCAACTACTACTACAGCGACCACACTTACTGTCCCGTCATCATGTGATACTGGTTACTTCTTTGATATCAAGACTCTGAAATGCATCGATTTCGACGAGTGTTCGAGCGGATTAAATAACTGTGATGCTAACGCAAAATGTACTAATACTAATGGTGGTTTCACCTGTGTATGTAAATCCGGCTTTATTGGTAACGGAACAGATTGCACTGTCACATGTCCAGCAGGTTCGACTCACTCTGATGATGGTTTAACATGTGTTGATATCAATGAGTGTGTCACTGGTGACAACAACTGTCACAAAAATGCCAGGTGTTTCAATCACGACGATGGTTACACTTGTAAATGTAAGACTGGATTCGAAGGAAACGGTTTCACATGCATTGGCGTGGTTCCATGTCCGTCTGGTTTTAAACCCGCTGCCGACGTAAAAATGTGTATCGATATCGATGAGTGCGCCACTGGTGGTTACTGTCATTCAGAGGCCATTTGCAGAAACACTGAAGGTCAGAGGTCGGCAACTTTTTTGTCCGCGAGATAAGATTTCGAAAATCTTTTTTTGATTTTGTCAGAAAAAGAATCTTTTAAGAATTTTTTTTTCCGTCCGAACAAAAAATATATACGAGTCATAATTGCATATTAATAACGAACTCCCAGAAAATTTATTGTTTTTTTCCAGGAAACTAGTCCTTTAATTCGAGTTATTTGAATTCAGTAAAGTCGTTTACCCTGTTAAAAACCTTAATATCGGTGTTTAAAACGGTATTCAAACTTTGACTTCCAACGAAGTTTTAACTTCGCAATCCCATGAAATTCGCCCAAAATTTTAGCCTGAATGGAACTTTGAACTCGAAAGAAACCATGAAAACGACAATATTTTGAAAAACGGTTTATACCAGCGTAATCCACAGGTTTCAGAGTACCCGAAAAGTGAGGAGACAAAAAATCTTTTTGTTTTTTGAACTCTAGTAGACGATCCCTAACTAAAAAAAATCGTATGCCGACCCCTGCTGAAGGTTCATATCATTGCAAATGTAAAGATGGTTTCGAAGGTGATGGCAAACGAATCTGCAACAAAATTCCAATCGAAGAACCGTGCAAAGAAAAAAACGATCCATGCAACAAAAATGAAAATAATATTGCAAACATTAATTTTGCTCCAGTTAATACCAACAGACAAAACTTTTTCAATATTAATACCGAAGTTGAAAATGAAATCGATATCAACAAGAAAAAATAAGACATTTTTCAACATTTTCTATCATACAAAATTTTCAATAAAATCATGCATTAAAACGTCGGAGTTATTTTTGAGTAAAAGGAAGGGTCTTCAAAAAGTAAAGTGGGCGGCCCAGTTCGAAATGGCATTAACTGTCACGATATGAGCTGGTTCTATACAACCAAAGGGCCCTAAAATGGACTTGAACGGCATAAGTTGTATCATAAAAACACCGTTGACAACCCCCCTTGGTTACTTCCGTTTCAACCGGAAGTTAACGGAGACAGGTTTAAATCAACTAATTTAAATCAACTCCAATATGTTTTCTGGACATATTTCATCACTTCCGATGATTTTTTGAGTGTAATCATCCATATTCTCTTTGAATTTAAAATGCATATTTGCACAGACAATGAAACGGCTAGAAACTGATTCGGAAGGCCTTTTTAGCTTATTATGCGTATATTCACGACAACCAGCATAATATTCAGCAATTAATATAAATTCAACAGAAAAAATAAACTAAATTGAAATTTAAAGAGTCAAATGAGTGGATTTTTCCATATCCGAAGAATTTGCTCGAGGTATATAAAACGTCTTTGTCAAAGACTCATTTATCAAATCATTTTATTTTTGCAAAAATCTAAATTTTGAACAAAAATGACAATCTGCCAAACAACTAATGTCTGTGGAAATCCAAATTGCTTACACTGTCAATTCATGTATGTTACCGATCAACAAACGAGTTTTGTTACCTTCAAGGATATGGAACAACTGCTTATTGGAGAGATAACACGAAAATGTCTCTGAAAACATGACCTGTGAATCACAAAAAACGATGTGGCAGTATGTTACCAAGCAACCTCTATTTTAAAGCCTATATTATTGATAAAAACTATAATAAACTATATATATTTGAAAACTTTCTCAACAGAATTTAGCTCAAAATGAACTTTTTTGGTAACTAATAATGACATATTCGATGGTTATATTTGTCTTTAGTATGCTTACCAGAATTTTTAGGGATTTTAGGTTTCACCGCATCAAGGGAGATTCAAGAATGGGTCTAAAATAAGCAATGACGATTACCAAGTGATGTTTACTACAATAAAATTTCTGAGGAATCGTCTCAAATATGGTTACTTTACTTGAAATTACTTGATGGTGTGGACAAATAATAGATGCGTCCAAATATGGAAATTCGCTACATTCGTAGGTGAAAACTTACGATTCGTTTACGTAAAATTCGTGTCCATTACGCAATCGAAGTACGAGTGCCCTAACAATAATAATGTTTACATAAAGTCATATAAGATTGCCCGTACTGAAAAACACTTTGATTTGAAAAGAGAAAGTTCCAGATTTTCTTTTGAAATTTTCGAAAAAATGACGGGAACATTTGATATGGACGCACCTACAGCACATCATACTGGTGCAGATACTCGTGAAGGCGGTCACGTGATGATGATGCATTTCAATATCGGTCTCCCACTAGGTGAAATGCTTTTCAAAAATTGGGTCGTTGAAGATGAATACGATTTGGCATGGGTGAGTAAAACCAATTTTTCACACTCACACTACTGGTTTACGAACCGATAGATAGTATCAATTCTCGGAGTGCGAGTCTCGGACGAAATGGTACGGACCGAAGCGACCAAAGGTTGTGTCTGAATTTTGTTGTTTGTTTTGTCTACGAGGGAATAAAGACACTCAAAAGTATTTGCAGATCTAAAATGCCACCAGGAAAGAGTCCAAAGATCTATTTTGAAAATTGTCGAAATTCGCCGTCAAATGTCGAAAATTTTCGTCGAAAAAATCTCTTCGAAATCGAAATCATAAAACTCTTTGACAGCAAAAGATTCGATATGCTCAAACATTTTCGAAAAATGGCATTTTTTTGCTTCATGCCTTCACTTCATTCAATGTACGGTTTCATATGCTTTGATGCTGGCTGCTATGACTTATAATACGTGAGTATCTCATTAATAATGAGTCATTATGAATCGTTTATTCGTAATCTATGACTCAGCACTAATGAGTCATCAGTTATGACTTAGAACTTATGAATCAGCACTTATGACTCGGAACTTATGCCTCAGAATTTATGACCCAGAACTTATGACTCAGAACTTATGACTCATGATTTATTCAGATGGGTGTTGATTTCGTTAGCAGCTGGTTTTGCGACTGGGTATTTCTTTTTCGCTTGGTTTTCACCAGTCAAACGATTATCGAAACAGAATCAACTTCTTCCTCAAGAAGCTGATAATGAGCATGATCCTTGTTGTAACTGATGATTTCAAGACACTATCAAATAAAACGACAAAAAACATATTTAGTTAAAATCCTGCCGGGCAGTAGGGTTTATGATTTATATACCGCTTATAAATAGTGTTTGGTCATGTTTGAACTGCGTGCCCAGTTTGGCACTGGATGGAGTTTTAGATGTTCGGACTGTTCGCTCAAACGGAATTGTTCCTTCCTGATCGGTGTGCAAACTTGGTGTCCTGCTAGGTGTCGAACAGTTCGCTCTAAATGAAGTGTTTAAGCCTGTTCACTGTCATAAATTTTTGAATTATTCGATTTTTCGTTCGACCGCTCGAAGTTCGACTCCTAAACATAATGAATTTCGAAAAGCGAACCCAAAAGTTTCCTTATTCGATTATACTCGCCAGTGATACTCGCCATTAATACTCGCCACACTCTTATACTGATATTGGTATGAATTAGAATTTTTAAGTTAATTTATTTACACAATTTCAGCATGATAATAAGAATAATTTACAAAATATATTTAATAAGAATAATGGTATGAAATATCACCTTGAGAAGATATCTAATTGGATGTATCGACAACGCTGATGAAGCCGTATCAGATAAAGGAAGAGACTTTGAGGGTGAAGCTGGCGTTGAAATTGCAACCTTATTTGATATAGGACATGGGCATGTGGCTGTTTCTGTCTTCGATCCGACGCATGTATTTCCCGAAAGACCCGAGCATTTTCGTTGGCGGAATTTTTCACAATTTGAGTCACAGATTGACCATGAATTCCATTCCGACCATATTTCAGACACTTTAAACAAAGCATTGTCGGGTCATTTCGGGTCATATGAGATGCTTCCCAGGTTCATTTCATTGATCAAACTTACCACAGGACTTAAGTGAACAGATTTTTGTCTCGATAGCATCACTAGAAGAGCAATTTTCTGATTGGTCAATGACTCCATCAATACATTCTCTGAAACGGCCAGTGAAACCCCCACCACATGTTACCGAGCATGATGTCCATTCAGACCAATCTGGAGACAGATACGCTAAGTTGTCCACTCCAATGTGTGCAAAGTCAAAACCGGGTGTCCCACTTTAATGGGTCAACCCTCTATAATAGCCTGTACTTACGACATACATCACACTTTTCGACTTGCAAGTATCCCAAGTCTGATTCATCGTGATACCCTGGAATGATAAGATCTAAAATACTAGTTTCTGATTGGTTAATTGACTTCCAATCAGAGGTGAAACAACCAACGCAGCTAGTGACAGGAGAAGAGCCTCCACAGCGACACCACTTAGATCCGATTTCGGCTCCAGAACAACTTCTTGTGCGCGATTTCAGTCCAGAAGCGCCACATTCAACAGAGCATTTAGTC
>SCLD01083287.1:0-14734 GCA_004367895.1 Oikopleura longicauda | reverse complement strand
GTATCCCATGAATTGTTTTTTCATTGACAAGTAAGGATGCATCGAAATGGCCGAGACGGCTGTTATTATTGCTAACCACTTCATGGAGTCGTTTTTGACCTACGTTGACTTATATAGAATATTGGTTCGATAAACGCCAGAAGTAACTCAAGTTGGATGGTTATCTGATTTTTCTTCCGATTTGGAGAGAGCCTGCTCACTATCGAACATTTTTGAGAGATTCAAGTTCAGTTACAGTCGGTGGTCCAATTAAGGGACCGATTTATTTTCGCGAAAAAATTAAGGGATTTTAGCCCATTTCATTTATTTTGAAAAAAAGTCCCTTAATTGCGGGTCTCTTAATTGGACCACCGACTGTATTTTATAATTACACAATTTTAAAAATCAGTTGACCCTTGCTCGACAAAATAAGAGAATTGTTTTTCAAAATCAATGAAATTGTTCCGCTTCAATTCCATTCTGTTGCATGAGTCGTTTCAAACTCGTTCCCATCATGCAGCATCGATTCATGTTGGTCCAAGGCGCTTACGAAAATCTTCAAAAATGTCTTTACTTCATAAGATTGAAAATAGACAAATTACTCGCCAATGTACTATTTTAAAACGTTTATTAACTACACTGTACTCTTAGCAGTTTTTAAGCGTACTCATAACATTGGGCCATTTTTGAAAATTTTCTTTATTGAAACTACTGAATGTTTGCAGCAGTTCTACTGGACAATGTTTCACTGTTTGTGGTAACGTCCAAAACGTCGTCGTCTGTTGCGTTGCATCTTCATTACTGTTGATTTGTCATTGGTTGTTTTCTGCGCCTTGTTCAAAGCTTGGGTAAGAGCAACTGCAATGAGTTGGCTATGATGGTGGTTGTCATGATGAACTTGCTTTATAAGTTGTTCAGTTTCGGCCTGCGCCATGTTTTGAACTGGGAAGTAGTCGGCGTATTTGTGTTTCATCTGCAGGTAAGGATGCATTGAAAGGGCCGACACCGTTGAAAGAATCAGATGAAATAACTTCATTGTTGATGCCAAACCCAGAAAACTTGTGCCGTTTTATACCGTTTGAAAGGGGGCGTTGATGTCGCTTTACACGCTGTAACACTAATTTACCGTCAGTTTCACACGGCGTAACAAAATTATAATTGTATTCCCGCTGTATTTACATGTTAGTGCATCATACTTGCTTTTATACAAATTTCGATTTTATAATCGAAAAGACAATGACGATTTGCTGTATTCATTTATTCATCAGGTGGTTCGTTCATAAAGACAAAGTGACAATGCATGAAAAGAATAGTGTTGTTGTGGCCACATCATGCACAACAACTCGACTAAATTCTTATCTGTGGAATAAACCAGTCTAAGAGGCGAAATAATGAAAAGTGATTTGAGCAAGTTCGGCGGTAAGTCTTCGGCTTGTGTGTTTGTCCATCGTTTACGTTTGTTTGTTTATTACCCCCATATTCGTTTGTGCATGTGTGTGTGCGATTATCCTCGGATAAGTTCAAATTCGAGCACACTCTCGCGGAAAACGTCGCGCCTGTCCCCATTGCCATGGGCTTAGGGCCAAATCAGTCCAGAATAATTTATTGAGCCGGTTCTATTCGATATGTGACTGGCCTAACCTGTTAAACTGAGTTTTGAACCCGGTGCCTAGGAAAAACTTCCGGTCTTTTTGTCAATTTCTAGCTCCTGGTTCTTTTAACAGTGAGTTACTATGGTTACATTAAAATGTTGGCAGAGTGATAAATTGGACATTTGACTGTACAGATTAAAGTTAAACTTTGCCTTTCTATAAAATTACGCGCTCAGGACTAAATTATATTATTGTTGGGTAGAGAAAACGAAGAAATATTATGCCTGTGCCACTTAGGAAAGAGTGAAAAGTAAAGAGAAACTGTTGCCATATTATTTAACAAGCGAAATAACCGCACACTACCACCATAGCAAACGAGAGAGTGAAGGACTTTTCAATCATTTAAAAGGCCGCGGCCCGTTGACGGTGAACAGACAGCAACTACTATTGAAAAGTTATTGGTCGAACTCTACTCGTCCAGTTTATCGCCCAATGATAAACTTGATTTAGACGAATTCGAGTCGCCTTATTTTGAGGCCGCCTTTGCCTCGCCGGTGCCCTCGACCAGGGCCAGCTCGCGTGCATCGTCGAAGGTGTCTAAGGCAACTAGAAGCGGCAAATTATTTTTTTATTTTTTAAAAATGAGAGATGTTTTTTGAACGTCACAATTAATTGTATCAATGTTTGGTCTCCACTCCATTGTGTCATTGAGTGATCCGGTTAGTAGTAATAGCCTTCATGTCACCTGAAACGACTTATTCGTCTGTCATTCGTAATACATAGAGTACTCAATAATTATTTCCACTGTAACTCAGCAATAACCGCCTGGCTGGACAATATTGAACAGGCGGCGGGTGCCTTCGACCGGCGCATCAGGAAGCCAAGTTGCTTAATTCAAAAGTGACTATAGAGTCGGGCGGTGGATTAAATTTGTCTTTCGTCTCTCAAAATGTTTGTGATGCTGCACTGCAGTGTGCAAATATTAAGCCCGAGTGGAAGACGTGACACTTTATTATTAACCCAGAGAATATATCGCTTTTTACATGACAGCTAAACTAATTTAAAAAACGAACAAGTGTGTGTAATTTGCCCCAAACAGGCCCCATCGACATCGTCGTCGCGCCCATCAACCGCTTCGACCATTAAATCAACGACAAGCGTCTACTCCCAGGCGAGCGCAATGACACCTCAGCCACGATGTCACTCGGCCGCAATGAACCGCTCGCGAACGGGTTCAAGTGGCCTGAGTCGTCGCCGGCCCCAAACGGCCAATGTGTTGACGCGGTATAGGGAATGCTGGTTAGCGAACGCTGTTTTTGTTGCTGGGAAACCGGTTTATATTAAAAAAACGTTGCTTCTCATAATAACAATTTTTTATATAACCTAAGATCTTCTCCTATACACTGTATATTTCTTCTCACACCTTCCCGAATCGACGGTGGGAGTTATCTAAGAAATATTGTATCTCAAGAAATTACTTATATAAACAATAATTAACTTATGTGGCCTTAGTACAACGACTTTAATTTTTGCTAACTGCGTAAAGACCATCAACGGCCAAGAGCAATTACGCACGAAACAAGAGCAGCGGAGTACGGGTCACTGTCATTAAAACAGGTGATCGAACCAAGCATGCCGTGGTGACGGTCACCTCGCTTGATCAGCTGATGAATGAGGCAACGGCCAAATTGCGTTGTACGAGCGCCGTTCGCCGCGTCTTCTTTCGCGATGGCACCGAGATCGAGAGTTTGCTTCAAATACCGCGAAATGGCGAAGTCTTTGTCAGCTGTTTTGGCGAGCGCCCGGGCAACCAGAGCGGCACCTCAAAACCGGGTAAACTGTCGAAGGCACAGAATGCTGTCTCATCTCGCTTGGCCGAGTCAAACATTCAAAAGGTGAAAGTCTGCGCAAATGGCAGCGGGAAATGCGCGATGATTTTGGTAAAGAAAACCGATGACAATGAATATTTTCTCAGTGTTTTAGGATAGTTTCATATTTTCCACGAGACATTTTTGTCACACTTGCTACTGGTAATTTTGAAACGACTTGAAAAGAACAAATTCGAAATCAGCTCAACTTGTCGGCACCAGTCAAAACACTGTACACATGGGCCGGTCGAAAAGTGAACACATGTATCCGACTGTGCTCATTGGTCGAACCCGTTTGGGCTGTTTCGGGTGGCGAGAGTTTTTTATCGGCCGGACCATTGGCATGGTTTACGCATAAGGTGGGCGATGGTTAAAAAAAGAACGTCCTCGGTTGGGATCGAACCAACAACCTCTCGATTAACAGTCGAACGCGCTAACCAATTGCGCCACGAAGACAGTTATTTGACAAGTGTTTTTTCAAAACTATAAATATAGCTTGAGTACCGGTCGGTACCTTTTCCAAATTTAATTATCGCGCATTAAAATGTACCGGAAGTTAGGTTTGGTTGAAAGAAGATACTTTGTTTTCAACCATCGCCTTATAGTCTCAACAACTGCGAATTGATATAATCGATGCCGAACAATGTGGCAAGCATGGCAAGGCCGAGAGTTTACGCCAGCAGCACAAACAGCTGAAACCACGCCTGAAAAAGTTGGCCGACGACTGCTCGTCAGAGGAGCGGCTTGGCGCTGATTATAAAATGCGAAATATTAAAGAGGTCACCTCGTCCGATCATTTGATGGGTGGCATGATTATCCGTCTCCGTGTGCATCCAAATGGCGATGAGAAGAACTTCAAGCGGCTCGTGATCAATTTGGATGATTTGACGAAGAAAACCGATGCAAACGACGCCAAAATGACCGATGCTTTTCGCTGCTTGAAAAATGTGATTGGTCAGCAACTGTCACTTGGACAACCACGTCGACTCAATGTTAAACGATTATTTCAAATGGATGGTACGGAAATCAAATCGATTGACGAAATCGAGCACGACTTGGAATTGTGGTACTCGTCAGGCGAAGCGTTCAAACCATTTGCATCGTTAAATATTGCCATTCGGCTTGATCTAATCAGCATGTACAAAACGGACGAAGACGAAATTCAGACACTGTTCGAAGGTCACTTACAAAAACCAAAAGACGAGCTGCCCGAAGGCGCCACAAACACCAAGACGTGGAAGCCGAAAATGATGCAAGGCGAAGACATGGACAACATTGAACGCTTGTCCGACTGTTCAATTGTTGAAAAGTCGCGTATTGCCGACTCCCGTCAAATCGATGTAATGTCAACGGTCGTGTTGAGTTACGACAATACATTCATGTACCCGTCAATTCAGCCTTCAATGGGCAACGAGCGCCACTGTTTGCCAAATCTGTCACTATTTACGATTGACCTTGATCCCGAGCATTTCGAGCAGGATTCGTTCGAGGGCGCCGTATCGGATGAGGGCGAGAGTAAAAAGTCAACATTTGTCATTGCGTCAAAGGCCTTTCCCGCGTTGGTACTTGATATTGACTTTGAGCAGGAAGAATCTTCGGAAGACAGTGAAGTCTTCACTGATAAAGATTATCGCGTTAAACTTTCGCTGAAAGGCCACGACGCCTACTCACCTAGCACTGGATGGCAATTCACAGAAAGTGGACACATTATAAATGCACATCTCGAAGGATATGCCCTGACCCGGACGAGCAATGGCATTCTGATGAAAAAACGTAAAAACGCCAAGTCACAGTCGTGGTCAATCAAAACCCGCAATAAAGAATGGGAGAACACCTCTCTCCAGCAATACCGACGCCAGGCGTGTTGCTGGCCACTAAATCCGAACGGCCAAATCAATGAAGAATACCAGTGGCCGCTGGAGGGTGAGCTGATCGCCGGTTTTACAACTGCCAAATCGAGTGAGCAGCCAACACAAATGTTGGTGGTCGAAGACAAGCCAATTCGACTTGTTCATGTCGAGAACACGACTCACTCAAAATGGGTCACTTTGGGACGCGATCAAATTGACAGTCAAATCAAGGAAATGTCAAAGGCGGCGAAAAAGGAACGATCGAAAGAGTTTTACGAAAGAAAAGTACTACTTGACATGTGCACATCAGAACTAGCGTTGAGCAAACCAGCTCGACGAATATGGCTCCAAGAGTATGGCGAAAAAGAAGAAATCAAAAGTTACGATGAACTATCAAGCAGATCTGTGATCATGGTCTCGACAAAGGCCCCGCCAAAAACACAAAACAAGGATAGTGTGGAAGCAAACTTGGGCAATATCAACCATGATTTGAAACTGATTGAATCGTTCATCGAATGTCGGAAAGAACTCTCGAAGAAAATGTTCGTGACGCCCGAAATCTTGCGCCATGGCCATGCGGTCGAAATAAAACCCCGGGCAAAATGCTTCAAAGACCGTTTGGATTATGAGCAGCGGGAAAAGGAGCGCGTAAGTTACCATAAATACATAAAAGTGCACACGTTTATACAAACATGCTATAAACACCGCCTTTTTCAGACGAAAAAGAGTGACACTACTTTTGAAGCAGAGGTGAAGCATCAGAGGATGTAGTCTGAGTTAGAACTCATGTGTTTTCTGTATAGGACAAATGTGAATCAAATTTGTTCGGTTGCCTCTAATTATTGTAGTCGGCACTTAGTTCCCACATCCCCAATCAATGTGTGTTTCTTTCTCTTAACTTACAGTATGCCTGATAATTCAATAATGCTATTAGGAGCGCACGGCCTGGCGGTCTGGGGAGACGGAACCGGAGAAACCGATCGGTTTCAGTAAACAACAATGGACCATGACGTCAAAAGGTCAAATACGCTCAAAGGCGAACAAGAATCTGGTGCTGGGCGCCAAATTGGGCAGTTTGAACGAGTTCGAAAGTGGCAGTCAGATTTACGTAATGTATAAAGCAACCGACGATCCAGGTTCGTGCTTTGCGCAGTAAGCGCGAGTTTCATACTTCATACTTCAGGTCAATTCTTCGTTCAAAAGGGCCGATACCTTTGTTTGACGTACAATCCAACGTTAGTGTTGTCTGTTTCGGGTGACAAGCTTGTATTACAGACAAGGAGTAAGTTTATTGGTATTGTTTTAGTTTGTTATTTCTCAAATAAGGCCCCTGTGACAATGGCGCGGCCAATCAACTGTTCAAGTTTGATGCTGATAGCGGATTAATGGCGAATCAAGGGGAAGAGATTAATATTGAAATAACGGCGTGTTGCAAAACGAAAGTGTGCACTTATACTGTCACCGGTCCCGATTCGTGTCAACAACCAGGCTACTAGTGAGTGACCTGTTGTTCCCCTTTTGTCTTGCTAAATCGACTTGCTTGTTCAGCGAGTCCGGTCTGACATTTTGCTCCGTGTGCGGACCACTACTACCCGGTCGCATTGGCCTCCATCGCAGCGTTCGCGAGTTCACCTGTGTGATGGGCGAGGCGGAAACGGATCCGGATGCGCCGCGCATTTCACCCTTCAAATTCATACCCCGGCCAAAGCTCAAGGGAGCTGATGCGTCACAGGCCCACGAGGACGTTCAAAAAATTATTGACGACGCCAGGGAGAAAATCAACGAGGCACCGGCGCCAATACAAGTAAGTACAGTTGCTCTGACTTTTCTTTTTAGTAATTAAAAAATAGATTAAAATCTGTAAAAACCATTTTGGCGAAGAAACTGGCCAAATTGTTCAAGTTCGCTCCTTTGACGATGTTCGAGCGGCGGCCAAGCGTCTTTATAATGTTGAGTGTAAACGTGTCTACACGGCAAAAGGAAAGCTGCTTTTCAATTATGATCAGGTTAATTCTATGACTTGAAGAAAAGGGCGAAACCGTCATGTACTTCTTCAGATAACGCGACTAACGGCCGGCAGTGGTTCGGGCACCATTTGGGTGTCATCGGGCGACGGTTTCTCGAATGTCGAGAGTCATTTGGAGGCAACACAGTTTGTGCGAGATATCGACACGAAACAGGTGTACTCGCAGGGGCCACAATGGAAGAAAGTACTGGTTACGGCTAATCGTCACTTGTCAACGCCGCCGGTGGCGATTCAAGGACGTTCAATGGCAGAACTGTTAAATGCGGCAAAGATGCGACTTGGTCTGCATACTGATGGTAAATAATCCAAAATCGAACTTTTCAATTGTTTTAATCCATTTTTAGTGGAATGTTTCACCGATGCAAATAAGAAAAAAATTATCTCTTTTGACGATGTTCCACTGTTGAAAGATCCAGCTGAAATGAGTTTGAATGTTCTCGAAGTTTACTACAAATTCAGTAAGAGTGGTTTACGTCTCAAAAAATAATTTATATTTTTTAAATAGAAAATAGCGGGGCAAAATCACGCGCCGAGCAAATAACGACAAATGAGAAGAACAAAGGCACAAAAGTTGTACTAGGCACCAGTAGCACAACGAATCAAAAAGGTAAAATTAAACAATTTCTCAAAAATCGCACGGAGAAATTGGTTCAATTGAACAAACTGGAAAAACAGCATGCTAGTAGTATTAATAATAGTCAGCAGCATCCGTTTGTCTTGGAACGGGCCATGTCGAACCTGTTCCTGTAGTTTTAGTACTTTTTCCGAAGTTCTTTCATCCAGAAAGGGCTTTGTATTTAAAAACACCTGGAATTTGTTTTCATAAAGTACAGCCAGAAAAATCAGAAAATTATCAAACCAATTCCATCAATGTGTTTTTAAGAGTTGGCCACCACTACCAACACGGAAACGAAATAGAAAAAAACAGAAACACAAAATCATGACAACACACACACACATAACAACCACCACATATTTTTGTACACACTTATTTCACGCAAGCTGCTCTTCAGAATATTATATTTTTAATACAAAAAAAGAATTTTATGATCAGATTTTTTATTTGTTGTTGCATTTTGTTGAAGTCTAATAAATACGTTACAAGCTCTCAGTTATTCAGTTCATTTTTGACGAGACTCTTCTCGCTCTGGCACCAGTTTTTAATTGTCCACTCGCTTTTGTCGAGGTTGGTTCGTTCGTCCGTCTCACGTCGTGATTTGCATCGATAAAAACGATTTCGACACTTGTTCCTCCGGTTTCTGGCCAAAATACACCTGAACGTGACGTTTTTATATTTTTATATACACTTTTCGCACCACCAACACACGCCACCTCTCTCTCGATCTAACGCGCATCCCATTTATCCATTTTATCATGTAAAACATAGAGCCGAAACATTGCTTATCACACAGAACATTTCTATATGTTCAATTTCTGTCCCCCTCCACACCGACGGCGTGATAAGAAACACGACTTTGCGCGCCGATATGTTTTTCACATATTTCAGGCGCAGATTTCGCTTTCGGTTTCACACGTAGTCAAATCAGCTGATAAATTGAGCCGCCAAAATGATGATGCCTTACCATTATATTCCGCCGCTTTCGCAAGTTCAACTCGTATGGCGTCAACTGGCTCAGTTTGATTACTTGATCCTCGTCAACCACAAAAACGCGGCATTGGGAGAGGCGATACAATTTCAGGCTAAAAATAAAGTTTTTACCAGACTCATTTGTCGTCGTCTCGTTTACCTGTCGTTATCGCGATGGATCACCAGTCCGTAGCGCATTGACTTGAAAATCTCGGACGCCGCATGCTTCAGCTGCTCGTCGGCAAAGGCGGGGATCTGGGGCAGTACAACCTTAAAAAGTTTGATATTAATTGACGAGTTTGACGTAATTGCTCGTTGATGCCGCCGGTAGCGATTTCGATCATATCCCATGAGAAAAAGAGGGGAGACACTCATTAACGTCGATTCAGGATCTCGTTTCATTTTTGTTTCGGCTTTTCGTGTAAGTGCGCTTGAAACAATCAAAAATTGAAGAAGTGCCACCCACCACCGAACCCTCATTTCCGACTCAGCGCGAGCTCGCGTGTGTGCTCTTGTTCTGGCCCATAAAAAATAGGCAAGCGAGAAGGAGAGGAGGTTGAAAAATGTTATTGTAAGATCAACAGTTTGACAAGAACGCTCTTTCAACACACACACTGACAAACTGAGCGAAAAAAAACGAGCGAAATCACACCCTTGAGAAATCGAAAATTGCCAAGAGCACTTTCTGGTCTAGAGTCCCCTACTTGATTTAATACCCTATTAAATTGAAACAACTTGAGCGGCGGTGGCGGCGCCCGTGGAGATGACATTTGCAACATTCGTAAAAGTCACGAACAAATATCAACCTCAAAAGGACGATTTCACCACTCATTCATGCCCCACCCCTCAATACAACTTGACTTTTATCTGGCTCTAAAACCATTTTCGAAGCGCGGCGGCGTTGAAAAATTGAGCCTAAATTGGCCCCTGTCACCTAGACACGCCATTTTTCTCTCTTCATCAATATAAATGTATAGAAAATGCCCAGGGCCAATTTTTAATCCCGAAAATTTAATTTCCCCGTCTAATCAACATTAGCGCACACATAGACACACTAACACAAACTGACCTTGGACATTTTTCGCTCATTGTAGATCGGATTCGGATATTTAACGTCCATTGGCTTCTTTTCCGACGTTAGCCGACACATTGACTTGGCGCGAAAGTTCCAGCTGGAGACCTCGCGACCAAAGTACTTCACCGAGAAGCGCACGTGGCGGAAGAAGGTTGACTTGATGACGACGGGCTTCTTGCCTGTTGACGTCAAGTTGGCCAAGGTGCCCGGCGCCAATACCGAGAAGACCATTGGTCCATTTCGTGTTTGGATCGTGCCAAAGACAGGTTTCTTGACATCAACCAGCATCGATGGCGATATTTTGGGTGATTCGGGTGATTGCTCAGTCGAAATTGAACTTGAACTGGGCGATTCGGGCAGTAAATCGGAGGAGCAGCCGCCCGTCATTGACGAGTTAGGCGAGTTTGAGTTGTACCCCGTTGAATCGAACTCAATATCACGCTCCTTGGCCTCCTGAACAGTATAAGAGTGGTGAGTATACGATATAGTTCGATTCATTTCATCAGACAGTTCTAAGTTAGAGACGGAAAGCCCACGGAAGCTATCCAAATTCAAATAGCACGTGTAAAATCACATGAGTCTCGTGTCAATGTACGATAACTTACCTTACTCCAAAGATGTCTTGGATAGATTTCATCCGAATCGTGCTTCTCCTGTTCAGGCAGAAACTCGTACACGCGAAACGCCTCGGCGCCGTCTAGCCGACTGAGATCCTTGCGTTCTAACACATCGGGTAGTTTGTTCAATGCACATCGGAGACGCGTTTTCCACGTGGCCGGGTCGTACTTGTCGACGCCCTCGACATACTTGCCGCGGTGCTCGGCCCAGGCCTGAAAGATTAATTTGAAATGGTGGCTTGTTCTTTATGGCCGAAGTACGCTATGAAATTGAAGTTGTCAAAAATGTCAAGGTCTCGCAAAAGTGAAATTGAACCAACTTGGGCTAATCTGTACTACTCGCTCGGTTCATGGTCATACGGCACCGCACCGACGGTACTTTCGCAATTTGAGCCGTTAGCACGGATCAAAAACAAGCAAAGAACCGACACCACCACCACCATCCACCCCACCGCCGCTACCGTCTACTAGTACCGAAATCGCCCCAAAACCTTTTTTAAGTTTGAAATAAAACCGCGTTGGGGGGATCAAACCCGATGTTTTAATGCGCACAAGAAGTCGATAGAATTTCAAAAATACACATTTTGTCATGTTAAGCCATCATGGCTGGTGGTAGTGCAAGCAAGAGAGAGCGAAAATTACTCCACTAGGCAGCAGCAGTGGCATCACATCATGTCCGAAAACTTGAAGCCACAAAGTGATAAACAGGCCAATTAATTTGGTTTAAACAATAGGCGAAAAGTCATCGAATTTTTGAATTTTTTCGACGGCAAAATATGAAGTCGATTCATGCCGGGCGCATTTTTAAAAACGTTATTCAAATATTGTCGGACTTGGTAAAAGTGATGCGCGACGCATTGCAATAAGCTAGGTTCTGTGTCGATTTATCGGGCGGCTGACATTTTGAAACGAAATCGAGTGTGGCCAAAATGGCTCGTTTGATCACCGGGGCTGAGTGGAGACCATGACCATCTATCTAACCCGGGGCGAGTAGCACCGAAAGCGAAAACAGGCCGACTAAAGGCCCAAACCAATATATTTATAAACAATGTTTGCCCATTTAACTGTACAAAAATAATCAACGCACTGGCGTTGCCCTGTTTGAATTAATATAAGCGAAAAATTTGGCGTGACTAATCGTCACCAGTTTGCTCGCGCTCGTCAAGAAAACGACTGGAATCAAGAGAGGTTGAAATGGTGCTTCTTTAAATTGATTTGTATCTTCCGGTGATGTAGCCCCCTTTTTTACTTGATAATCTCTCACAAATCAAACTTTGCTTATGATCAGTGCTCTATCTAAATCGAAATCACCCATGTCACGTGATCTCGATGCCACAGACTTATTAGTGATGAAAATTCATAATTAGATGCAGAAGAGTGGAACTGAGAGTGCCCTGGGCGATATCGGACTTTTTTGCCACTCACTCAAAGCGCAAAAAACGACGAAACCGACGAATATGTCAAACCGAATTAAAACTTGGCTTACCTTGAATATAAGACAGTCTTCCTCGCGCCAACTGAACTTGCCAGCGTGTTTCCACGGAATGCGAAAGATGGTCTTGTCGGGGTTCATCCATCTCAGCCCGGGGAAGTTGTCGCTACAAAATTCGAAAATGTGTAAACATTTTTGCATTAAAACGATGGGGCAGCGATGCCGCAACAATGATCGACGTGTTGATCACGTTTTTTGTGTCTCTAATCAATTTCTTCAATTTACCTTTCAATCATCTTCTCCAGCCACGGTCTCAACTTTCGCGGGTTTTTCTCGTCCGCCATTGTATTTTTTCTCTTTGCTTTACTTTTTTCTAATTTGTTTATGACCGAGATATTGAACGGGTGAGTGAAAGAGAAAGAGCAGAAGGCGGTGAGGATTCAACTGATCATGGTTCAGGGTAAGAACGCCTTAGGCATAATTGCCCGTCCACTTTCTCTATTCACCCCACTCCTGCGTCTTACCCAACACCGACTTCTTCTTCTCACTCCACCACCACCATCCGCGCTAGACTCGAAAGTAGAGAGAGAGAGAGACTGCGAGAGAGTGGAGCGCGAAAACGTTATGAAGGTCAGGGCACTGGTTTTAATGTGCGACAAATATCACTGCGACACACAGACACTGTGTGTGCTATTTGATTCATTGGTGTGGCGATCAGTGGATCGAGATGGTGGCGGTGTGATGATGCTTAGGTTTGAGTCAATATTACGCGAAATCCGTTTCAGGTGATGATCCTCGAACCCCGTTGATCAATCAACCACTTAGAACTAGCGCCACTATAAACATGTCAAGTACATCGAGTCGACTGAGGGGTGAGATATATTTCCGATTATTTTAAATGTCACTCATTAGAAGTGGAATACTGATCGCTCCAAGTGGTGATCGCCGCGTTTGACACTGTTCTTCCTGGAGCGAGTGGTGCTCTTCGTGGCGCGACGCCGATAATTCTAAAATTGACACAAATGTCCGGGGACGGTTAGCACTAAAAGTAAAAACGCAAAACCACGACAAACGGCCAACTCCAAACTTGGAGTAGTTTGTCGATTTTAGAGTCAATTAAAAGTGACATTTTGGATGATTTCAAACCACCTTCGAAACCTAAAGTGCTCTAGGGGTAGTCCTGTTCGTTCGGTGAAAAAGAAAGTCAAAATATCATCTGAGGTAAATTACTATTTACACGCACAGGCCGAAAGTGAAATCGACAAAAGGAACTCGCATTTTAACAGCAGAAGCAGCAGCATCTAGTCTAGTTTCGGTTTTTGTCCCCCACTTTCCAAATCGGTTTTTGGATTATAGTCAACAACATTATTGAAACAACAAAAATAAAGAGCCGAACAAAGCGGCGTTATAATAATGAACGGGCGGCGAAGTTGCGTGTGCGGTTTGTGAAGCGTTGGACGAAAGAAGAAGGGGGTAGAACAAACAGATTTGCTTTGTTCTTTATTCAGATTTTTTTCAACCACAAATAATTGATATTTCTGTCTTTTGCCAACTGTCGACATCATCAAATGACATCCATATACCACCGTCGAGCTTAAAAATAATTGTGTATCAAAACTGGCACGCAAAATCACTACCTGAGCTGGACACAGCTCCTCCGATTGGAGTGAAGCGCGAAGTTTCATATCATTTTCGTGCTCGTGATCGCCAAACACCCAGGCGCCGCGTCGCGAGTAGGGGAACGAGCCGAACATTGGCATGTATGAGTAGAACAATGACGCTGCCGGCGCGTCGCCCTCGGCGGCCCGTTTGTACTGTGCGCGCGAGTGATGTGGCAATGTATCTGGACAGAGTTAAGTGAAAAGAAAGTAAAATTTGATTACCTAGTTTGTACGTGCCCTCGACCGGATCGAAGCCCTTGACAATGACCGAGTCGCAACAAATTGCAACGGCGTCAAAGGGAACGGGATCGGCCAGGGCCAGGCCGAGAATGGCGAACAACTTCATCTTTCTCTTCTTTACTTTAGGTTCAGAACTACGCGCAACCTAGTAAACGTTGTTCTAGGTCGAGGCCATTTTCATTCAATGGGCAAATATTGACACTTTTGTCAGGCGTCGACACCGGCATGGAAAAAGTACCACGTAGACACTGTCTAAAGATTCTGATGATTAAGCCCAAAACTGTATTTTCATCTTTGGGTAGAGAATCTGACCCCGATCCATCTTCAGATTAATGTCCAAGATTCAAATCGAATTTGCAACTACCCGTGGCAACCGTTCACCATGATTGAACAGAGCGCCAAAATTCTCAGAATTAACTCGATTTTGCACATGGTTAAGTACTGGCGAAATTCGTTGCCTCTCGGGCATACTTTTTCGCGTATATATACACTCTTTGTCGCATTATGGACATAAAGTTCTAAAAATTGAGAAAATAAAACAAAATGAGATGTTGTCTTGCCTTTTTTGGCACGATGCTTCAATTGGCATCCGCGGTCAGCATTAGCAAGCTTTTACTTGAGCAACACTATCCGCAGCTTACGATTGAGCCAAATCTGGATACAAAGTCACTCATGACGTCTTTTATTTCACCCGAAATGCGGAATATGTTCGACAAAAAACGTAATGTCACGGCGAACTTTCTCAAAGTGATCAATCCGAGCACACGTGATGCTAGGACGACCGTTTTCAATGTACAAAGCGTCAA
>SCLD01083180.1:0-38209 GCA_004367895.1 Oikopleura longicauda | reverse complement strand
ATCCCCCATCTGTACTATTATATATTTATTTTTATATATACCGTCATCTATGTTATATCATGAGCCGTGCCATGGACTATATTAGCATAATTAAATGTATTTTTTTATAGCTCACTGGAATCACGAAGATATAATTTTAGAATGGAAACGTTTTCAATCAAAATTTCGGGAAAATTCACAAATGTTGAGAGGGCGTCACAGATGTTACACATGTGGGTAAAAATCAAAAGTACCATAGACAAGTTTTACCCCGCCACGGAGAAAAGCTCTTTCTACAAGAAAATGATGCTTTTTGGGTGTGACGAATGCTGGATGGATACGTGGTATAAAGAAATTAAGACTCTTCGTTTACTTCGAACTAAAACTGGTGAAGTACAGATTCGGTGGACTGCATTTATTTTGTGGCGACTCTGGACAATTTGGCCCAGACTGGAGAAAACCAAGACCGCCGATTTTGAATGGCTAGTTGATGCTAATAAAGCACTTGAACGAGCTGGAGGAAGTGGAACATATGCAGTCGGTATGTCGGTGGTTAACCTCCAACCCACAACGATCTTAGGTCAATTAGACGTGTATGAGACTGGACAAATGTCTTCTGCTGTGCAAGACTGGGCCGTAAATTGGCAGAGACGACAATAATAATGATAGCTCATATTGCGGGCGTTGCATGGCTGATTTCAACATAGCCAAAATTATTGAATGCTTACAATCTTGATTACAGTTCAATAAATAAAAGTCGCCAAACGCATGTGTTTCGTTTTATTAGCCAAATTCTCTACTGGAGTAGCAGGCAGACAAATGTGGCAATGTTTTCCTCCTAACAGTTGCTTGTTTATTAGCGGCTCAACGTGGGAATGTTAGTTTTGTTTTTTCAGTTCTGGGCGGAAGGGGGTAGCGGGCCCATTCTGGATCAGATATGGGATCAGATGGCAGCGTAAATGAACAAATAAATAATGAGGACCTCCAACAGAGCTGTGATTAATAAAATCACTGCATTGACGGTTTCCTCTTTTTGTGAATACAGGTGGTCAAACACGTTGTTTGACATTATACAAGTGGTAAACAAGAAGGGGCTGGGAATTGGTAAATGAGGTCTTTAGAATCAGCAGGTTTTTTTTCTTTCTCTTTCTTCCTTGTAAAGAGGGGATGAGTGGACGAGTCTAGGCATCAAAAGGGAATTCAGGTAATTTTCCCTTCATACCAATTTCCTGGCACTTCAAAATATCATGAGCATCGACATAAAATTCTGGGCCGATGTTGAAACGCATTCGAAACTCACAAATGCGGTCTCGAATCCATGCGCGTCCCCAAGTGATTGGCCGAGTAACACTTTAAAATAATTACACACCATGTCTCCTTATCAATATAAATAATAGAGTCCACGCAGTATAATCTAATACATTATATATTGTAATTATCGTTCCTGTTTCGTTGGTAATCATCCAGCCTGGAATGTGATGGGATCAATGGACCCATTTCTGGCTTAGGACCAAAAGATCGTTCGACGAATTCCCAATACTTGTCTGAGTTTTTGAACCGATTGAGATTTGTTCTTTGAAGCCACCAGTCGCGAAGGAGTGTCCGGCAGAGTGGACAATGCTTTCGTAGATAGCCCGTCTTAGACAATCTTCGTGGAACAAATGACCACAGGGTGTCGGAATCAGAAGATGGTTCATGGGTTCCAGACATATACCGCAGTCTTCAGCAGGTGTGGGTGTCACCTCCACGATCTCAATGTCATTCTCAACGGCTATGGCGATTTGTCTATCCATTGCTAGGTTGTCAATCACTTCGTTTCCTTCCATCAAATCATCACCCCTGTCCTCATTATTGTTCATACTGTCATCGGAATCTTCGGATATTTCAATGGGATCGGCTATGTAGTCTGACATTCTAAATGTATCTTTTACTAAATGTCCTTCTCATGTCGACTACGACAATTATTGCACTGTAACAGTGTTTACGAGTGGGAAAAATGAACTCACCTTGATACGAATCAGTACTCCTTTCGCTTGGTGCCGGGTCTTTCGCAAGCAGGTTGACTGTCTAAAAATTAACACGATTGGTTGAGTGGAGAGGGGACGTTGGTGGGAAACAGTGGTTAGAAAATGTTGGTCAAAATCCAGGCTGAAGATAATGGTTACTTTTATACAGGACGGAAGCCTCCTCTCTCTCTTTTCACTGAAGCCCTTCTCTTCCCTTTGATTTCCGATACTGAATACAATGTCAGCTCGGGGCTGTTTTTGTATGAAAACTACCTTGTGATGAGCGCCACCTTTATATGAGGTGGTCGTGGCTGGAGGCGAAGTTTGGTGCAGCGTGACTCTGAAAATAAAATTTTTCCTAGTCAACATGACTCAACCCACCTGGACGACCAGGTGAGTCATCCTGTTTTTATGTGCTCCATGGTCCTCCAGATTCTGGTGTTCTAGATCTCAATTATAAAAACAATTGATAATGTCCAAAAAACTAAAAAATAAGAGTTTTAAACTTACCAAAACCAACTTTTCCAAATTCACCATCAAATAGGTAGGGTTAATAGTGAATCTGAACAGGGACGAAATTCTTATTTGACCGACTATTCTGAGAGGGGGGGCCTTTCATCAACTGACATTTTAGAGCAAAGATCATGAATCTTCGACAACGTCAGCGAATTGAAAAAAGGGTTCGTGATCTGCAAGAAGCGGATCAATATCGAAGTCGACTTCGTAGTGAAAGCTGTCAAAATCACAGGGCACTGCGAAGCTCAAAATGTGCGGGATGCAGAGCCCTGTTCTGGAGAGAGCAGCTGATCGAACAGCCCGTGAAAGTTGAACCGATTGGTGGCGCCGCTCGAATCACTATTGGCATGATAAACTACCCAAAATCAGAGCCAAGTATCAAAATTGAGCCCGCTGAACGCCAATAGCTCGACGAAATGAGAAGATAGATAGGACAGCTGAAAGAGAGCTTGAAATAAAACACCGAAAACCCACACCTTACCTCCAATACTGAAACACCACCTTCACCCTCTGCTTCGTGTAAACCTGTGATTCTGGATACCCTCTAGGATTAGTGTAATCGCTTATATGAAAAGATAATCCGCTCACCTTATGTTAATCCACCTCTTCTGTAGCTGGATCATATTCTGTGCTTGATTGGGTTCCTGAAAAACAAGGTTGTTTCAAACTGTAGCAAAATCTCACCAATAAAACATATAGAAAATAATTAGGGAGTACTCACATTTGCTTCCAATTCAATGTCTGAGTGCACGTTTGTGTGAATAAATCACCCATTGATTAGGTTACCACTGGACAGTCTTCTCTAGACATTTCTATGAACATTCTAAACGGATGTTATGTTAGGAATGTCGGAATCCACTTAACAAGGTCCGAACCACGAATGTAGCAGAGTTACAGTATTTAGTATGGAATAGCAGCTCTCTGGATGAAATGGAGTGGATTTTCTTTCTTTTCCTTTAAGGTAATTGGGCATCTAATAATCTTCAGTAAGATGAGCAATGCTGATAAATGACTCAGGGTGGATGATGTGACTCATAATGTGTAATGAGTCACCAGTGGATACAACAGCCTGCGCACTCCTATCTTTCTCTAGCAGATAAATTCATTGATGCATAATGTGTTACACTGAAATAAAGAAATAATGTGTGCAGTTTGAGCCTCTCCAGCTTACAAACCTCGGACAGGCTGTAAAATTCCCCTTTTTTTAGTCGGCCCCAGTGGTGTGATTCATCCGTATTCCGGCGTAGTTGTTGGAAAGGCCGCTGGTATCATTTCTTCCACCAATAGCATAACTCCGTACTCGAATTCGGGATCTACCGTCTGGTAATGGATCCAAGTTTTGAATAATTGTTCGGGTTATTGATTGCTGTTGGACCAGGGTTGGAAAGGCGGATGTAATCGATGGTGATGAGGATATTGTACCCGAGGCTGCTCTCTGGTGGTGTTGGTGTAGAGCTCGAGCGGTTGTCCATACAGCGCTTGATGACAGTGGTAAATGCGTATAACTGGACTCTGCTCTCTGGCTCAGCTGGTCGAGATATGAGTTTATATCCTCGATTCGTCTAAACTGTGGATAATGCTGTGGATAGTTTGGACCATGAGGTTGCACCATGTCAGTTGAAGCAATTTCCATCTCTTGACCGCGCCCTTGGAAAATTGCCTAAAGTGAATAGTTATTTTACATTATACCTGAATAGTTTAAGTAATTTAAAATGGCTTAAGTAGGGGGTTTTTCAATTAAGTGATCTCTTCCTGACTGAAGATATTTCAGTCTTTAAGGAGAAATGACTGGTTTGCTAAATGAGTAATTCAGCAACCTGGTCGATTAAGGACTGATGTTCATTTCCGGGGACGTGAAGTCCGGACACCCGGGCTGGTTGCCGACAGTACGGGCAGGAAGTACGATTAATTCCGTATATACAATGGACCATGAAGCATGGGTAATGGTACATATGTTGACATACTAAATCTACGCAATCAGCCTGTATGGGATCTAGGCAAATAGAACACACCATCACCTGCATGTTGGATATGGAAAACTCGGTCTCAGGATCTGAATTGTTACTGAATGATTGAGTGGCCTAACCTGTATTTTTAAATGGGTTTCGTTTCATGAATCTGAATACAGTCCGGACTAATTTTATAGTGTAAAGGCTTAGCAGTTTCTTCGGATCGTGGTACCAATTCTATGGCACTGCCCTGGCTCGGCATTTGAAACCGTTAGCTTCCATCTCGGTCAATACGTCGACTGCGGTGCGCAAGCGTTTTCTGCTGTTGGATTGTAATCTGGAACGGTTGGACGTTGAACGAGGGGTTGGACCATTGTCAATCTCGCTAGCCTTCCAACTTCGTAATCTGGATCTAAAGCGGATAATATTCTTGACTTGAATTTCGACTGGCCTGAGTTACTAACCGATAGGGTAATTGAACATCGCTGTTTTGCTTGGGAGGGGGAGGGAAGCTATAAATACAAGCATGTAGCTGATTAATCATAGACGTGAGATGTGGCAGCAAGTCTTTACGGCCTTGATAGGTGGACACGTGATGCTGAAAATATAGGGTCAAAAGATGAAATTGGTGCTGACAAAAACCAACGTGTAGCATCTCCAGTTGCATTTTGATGTCGAACATCTTAGCTGGCACGAAATGTGGATCGTGAATGTCATATATCATTATCCTTCTGAACATTAAAAGTAAAATTTGAATTTTTTGGTGAAAACAACGAGTTGAAATATGGTGGGTGAAATGCTTCTATTAACAGAAATGTGTTAGAATACAGAAGAATTACAGGGTATGGTCGAAGGTTTGAACAGGAGTTATGTAGTGGGGCTGTGGAGATAGCTCGAAATAATATGTAGCTGGAAAGAGTCTTGTTTTACACCAGCGGACCTTGGTGGTGATAGTTACCCAAAATCGATTCAGTAACTGTAATTCTGGTTGAATTGCCAACCAGAGATCACCAAGGCATTGCTCGTCCCAGTAATAATATATGATTGAGCTTCCAAACATCCACAGGCTATATACACCAGATTGGATGCCTTCCATTAGTCCTTTCTCTTGTAAGGGCCAGTTGTTGACATTCCCGATGAATATGTTTTGGGAAATGCACCTGCCAGTTTTCTTGCAGGCGGCAAACCCATACCACATAACTGCTTGTAGGTAAAGATAAAGTCCCAGTGTCCAAAATAGAAACACTATTGTAGGAACTTTCCATCTCTTGATCATTGCTCTTCTGAGTTCATTTCCTTCGGCTGCCATCCTTCTGTACTTCAATGAGGGGATGACGGACTTCTAAGCTTTTGTTGGGTTTTTTCTAAAAAGAAATAACTTAAGCTGAACAAGTGATGGTAGTAGGGATGTGACGTGCTTATAACTTACCTGGTAACTACGCCACCACTAGAGGCGCTTGATAATCGGTAATAACTTGATTGCGTAATTGGTTGATTGCCTGATAATGATTGGACGCTTCTCTGTTGATTGGCCAATCACGGCAATTATAATCAGTGGATAGATCTCAATTATGCATTGCAAACCTACTGTAGCACAGTCAATAAGGAATTGGCGAATTGTCGACGACCGAACAAGGGCGACTTAGATTCTAGTTAACTCTCGGACTGTATCTATGAAACTTCCGCTGAATAATGGTCCATGCATAGACCTTCACAAATGCCGGAGTAGTAACCTTCCTGGGGGTCGATGTTTTGCAATGACAAAAAAGCTCCATAACGCAGAAGGTTCCTTGCCAAACGTAACAAAGTTCGAAAATTCGTTGTAGCCAACTCTAATTGGTAGATAGCGTCTTCATCGAGTTCTCCGAGCTGGAACTGATCCTCAACCTTAACATAACATAACGCATCGCGATAGTTGAGTGGAGCCCTATGCCGGCTTTAATCGTACCCGGGCCAGTCTCATTGTTGACCGTCGTAATGAACATCGTTGCAGCGAAACCCAGCCTTGTTCGTTTAAAACTTCGGCCACCTACAATAATAACAGAAAGTGTTTTGGAAGTCCTTACTCGATCCCTAACCCTAACCCTAACCCTAATCCTTACTCGATTTGTTAAAAAATGATATAACACAATTTCATCCTTCTGTACTCACCTGGGTTATCCGATCGGGGGTCTCGTAGGATGATCCATTCGCCTGGTCCAACTGCTATAAAAATGAGGATGATCCCGGTGGGTTGCCTTGGAGCGGAGTCTGAGTGAATACCTGTAATAGATGTAAAGTTCTGGCGCAAGTATGAAACTGATCTTCAAATCTTCTACGGCAAAATCGGGGTGAAGGGGCCGTCTCCCAACGGGATAAGATTTGGCCAGTTGAACCATGTAGAGTCTGTACATCTATATAATAATGTTGGAAATTTCATAAAGTCATTCCTAAAATCACTCCTTGATGCCAACCTGTGATAATCTGGGTGGAGTTGAATTTTGTCATTATGAATCGTGCGTAGTTACGGAACTCATCGAAACGTAGGTTATGCACCACTCTCCACTTGACCAGATGAGATAAATTCTCGACCACCTCGGGATCGCTAGGTGAGTCAGACAGATCTGCCCCGGAGTCGTGCTGACTTGCCATTTATGTTTCTTATGTCCGTCTGAATTCAAGGGAAAAGGTTTAAATGACAAACGCCTACTTCGGATCAGTCAGGTAAACGTTATGCAATGAATGCGAACGTGAAGCAATAAAAATTCTGACAGAGTGATTAGGCAAGGAGATGGAATCTGGTCATCCACGGTTGAAAGAACTAAATTCAACCCACCCACGAAATCGTTCTCACTTGAAAACAAATCCACTCCACTTATTAAACAAAGAAAGCCTATTCTCTGGTAGAAATCTGGTAGTGATATGTATCGAAAGGTATTCTGTATATTCTCCTGTTGCAACAGTCGTTGTAAACGGTGCATTCTACGTTTGAATTCTCTGATCACTATCTTGTGCAGCATTTCATCCTGGCTGAAAAGGGAAAACCTGGATAGTTAGTTGGTGTAGTCGAAAATTACCTTATTGGTTTTGCGGGCTCATCTGCTATGATTGTAGTAGTGGAGAAAATCTGAAATATGGCTGTCACTTATTCGATTTACGCTGATTTGATGTATACGTAGACAAAAGGAATTCGCCTGACCTAGGTTAGGTAACATTTCCAAGATGAATAACTCAAACCTGTAACTCCACCAAAGCATACTGAATAATCTGCTGAAGACACATAAGGCGGGTGAAAGATGAAGTTTCGTTTGAATCCAATAACGAGGATAAATCCGTAGCCGGGGGTGCGTCGTCGCCCTGCGAAATAATCCGCTCACCCAAAGGCCACTTTACAACCATCTAAAATAGGCTCAAAGTAAAATTTGATTTTCCAATACTAATCAAGTCTGGGTCAGAAATTTGGAATGAAAAGTATATGAATGAGACGAATCGTTACTGCTTGTTCCGGAACTCAGTTCAGGAGTTCTGTCCGAGTCAGAGGAGGTCCGAAACAATGAATCTGAGTCTTGAGTCCGATCGTCCATCGTATGGCGATCTGGATCGTGATCGGAGTCCTCTTCGGGATTTTTCTTCTGTTGGGAGGAGTTTGGAGGCGAATCAGCTATCTCAATAATAGGTGTAATGGGGAATGTCCCAGACTCAGTCTTTAAAATCTTAACTTGGGAAAATGGTTGGGTATCTGCCAAAGTTCTCTTTGAAGGGCGGCGAATACCTTTGCCAGCAGCTAGGGACTAGGGAAAGAAATGACAATACAACTCGATTTTTGAACAGTTAGTCAAACGTCCTTTCTGTTATAATTGTAGCTCACCTGAATTACTAAAGGGGACGTGTGGGAACTGATGTCATCGCAGTTCTCTCGAATAGCGGACCTTCTTCCACAGGTTGGACAGAGCTGAGACTTCACCCGCATCAGTGCAATACATTGTTGATGAAAAATGTGCCCACAGGAGAGACTTGAAACGACAACGGTACAGGGTAATTGACAAATGCTGCAAATAAGCTGGCATTGGTCCTCCATACAGACGTCTAAAAGAAACATGATCTTGTAGTTGAGGGTGACTAATATATTTGTGGGGATGACAGAAAATTTTACAGCTAGATGGATGGGTTGTGAAATTTATAGGTGAGATATACTGGTAAACACAGTACAATCACAAAGCAGAGTACCCAAAAACAGGGGCGACAGGCGAATACAAAATGGGTAACGACCCGTATAGGTATATCGCCAACAAACCAGATCCAGGCTACCGAAGGAAGAGTCTCATTTATTATTTTGAACATCCACCCATCGAAATATCCAAAAGCCCAGCTAGGAGGTTTTCCTGACTGAACCATGTCCCAAACCCAAATCTTCTGTATTAGTGACAAGAAGGATAAGAGGCATCTCATCAAGAAGAGTTTGCCCTTTTCTGGTTGGGGGATCTCAATCGGATTCTGTTGGGTGGACATCTTCTTCGCTCCGTTCTCTTCTGGGGGTTGTTGGTTGTTTATTATCGCTCTCTTGCTTTGTGATACTATCTAAAATTCTTTATCACTTATATAGGATGAGAAACAGCGCCACCACATACGGCGCCCCCAGCGTAACCAGATGATAATTGGGTAATCAGCTGATTGGTCAATCAGGACCAATCAACCCTCAGATTGATTAGGCAATTAAAACCTTACGCGACCAGCCTTGCAGTAACTTACTTGGGGATTTGTCTGGGGAAACCCTGTTGATAAACGGCCTCTTCGCTGGTGCATACTCATCTATTCTAAAATTTAAAAATTTAAGAAAAATTTTAAAAATTAGAACTAAAACATGCTTAATACCAAATTCATAAACTGAGAGCAGGTGACATAAAGAGAACAAGGATACAAACTCTGACGTGACAGAGTTGAAGTTATCTCGTTAAATAAGGAATATCTTGTCGTAAGATACTTGTCCCTACATGGTGATTGGCTGTCGGTCTAGCCAATCATTGTCTAGAATGAAAAAACTAATATCATAATAGCGCTTTAATTAACGAAGGCGCACTTACCTTGGTCGCAGTCTCTAGATTTCTCTCCCTCGGTGAACTCCAAATCCAGCCAAAGAACTCCAGAGTGAAAGGTTAAGTGGTATTGTACAGGCAAACCGGACAGGCCAGAAATCTCAGACCATAAGGCTTCCACGCTAGTGTAAACGGTAACGGCGGTGCAGCGAAATTGAGGTGTTCCAACTGGAAACCCGGTTCCAGCAGCAGTATTTGACAATGCACCTAATTTAATTTAAATCAATTTAATTTAATTTAACTTACTTTAGTAATTTGGAAAAGAAATGTGAAATACTCACCATGTTCCATAATGTAATCACAAATACTGAGAAAGCAGGCATCGTAGATACGGGTCTCCAACATCTTTTGAATCATTTCCTGATACGATGGAATGTATGTTTGACGGCGGAGATTCACCATCAAACTATGAATCTGGGCTCCCGGGACAGGTGTGATTGGTATTACATGACGGCACATAATGGATGACATTCTGTCGAAAATGCACCGAATCGAATAACGATCTAAAGCTACAATTAAAAATACTAATGTGGGAGCTGTCAGAGCTGTTTAGTTCAAGCGGGATGTCAGAAGACGAAGGCAATTTGAAGCTATTTCAATAGAAATTGAGCTGGGTCTGGGGGAGATGGACCGGATGATGGCTTTGGACGGAAGTTGGTCGATCTAGTAAATTGTGATGCCAAAGTCCGATAAAAAGTGGACAAGGCGCTCTGCAATCCAATTGAAGCTGACACAAATCGTAAAACTGCAATCAACTTAATATGGGGAATTATGTGACTGTTATGGCGACTATTAGATGAACTTTACCTGTGATAAAGCCTCGCCGTCATGGCCATCTCCAATGGAATATTGTCGCTCCAACATCGCAACCACATTTATTACAGCATTATCGCCGTCATCCAAGGCTTGATGATGTCTAGATGGAACCAGTTCCATTTGAGCAAACAATGCAAGAAAAACGTTCATGCGGGAATAAATCTGACTGTCAACCTCCTGAAATCGTGCCTCCATAAACAACGTATGTAACTGGCTTAGCCGCTGCTGGAATGCGCTACCCTGGGTAATTGCAACAGTTACAGGTACATTCGTTGCGCCAACTGGTACTGTTGCATTACGATCCAATGATCTGAGATGCACCATAGCGTCGCGAGTCTCATGGATGGATAATCGGATTATACCTTGTACAGCTCTGATCAACTAAAGGTTACATGAGAAGTGAGTAGTCGAGGATGGAACAACAGACCTGTTCGTTCGGAATAGGGTTGTTGAACGCGTAAAGAGCTGCTGAATGAACACGAGGGTGGTTTTCCCGACCACCTGGTGAGGCCATTTTTTTGCGTGAGTCCCGTTTACTGTTCTAAAAGAATACTTTTATGATGAACTCCTGGGAGAAATAATCCCTCGACCCAATCTCTAGATATATATCTCATGGAGGCTGCGGCAAATCGTGGATTCTATGATGGAGCTATTTCTCATTATAAACTCAGCGCCATCATCAGAATATAAATCATTTTCTACAAGCACGTGGATGACCCACGCGTAGACTGTCGGACGAATACGAAAAGAAAGCAACACCAACCTCATCCACTGAAAGCGTGATCACGGTCTCGACTGAGCGACATGAAAAACGACAAAGAAAAATGGAATAGTAGGAAAACGATGAAAACAATGCTGCGAAACCTCCTGCTAGTGGTGCATTGCGACCTGGAGAACTGGAACTCATGTTCTTTTTTGTGTTTTTTTTTCCTTTTATGCGATTGCGATGTGAGATGATAAACAAAACGGAAAAATGGTATAAATGAAAAATATTGATTTATTATAAAAATAGAGTTATGTTGGTACAAAAATCTAGTGAAGATAGTCCAGATGGGTTTGTTCCAGTCGGTGAGGTAGAATGCTGTTGTCACTGTGGAGCATAAGACTCCTCTGATTGCTGGGATTCATTTTCTTCAGCGGTCTCATAAAAAGATGACTCAGCCTCGGACCATAGGTTGTGGTATTCAGTTACACCGGATATGCAATGTAGATCGATAAAACGGCTGCTACGTCGCTCCAAAAATCGGACGCAGTATCCCATTGACAACAGCAACTGAGCCAAAGGAACCCATTCGGCAGACAAATGGATCTCGCCGGGAAAGCACATTCCTTCCAACCTAAAATGAAATCGGTTATCAGACGTAAAATGGCGGTGTGGAAAATGGGGAGCAAAAACAAGGAAAGGGGGAATGGCCAGAGAGAGTACATACCTGGACCAAGGGGTGTAGAATCTATTCATCAAGGAGCAGACCCGGCGCTCTAATGATTGTAATCGGTCTGGAGAAATTATATTCTGGTCAACACAAATGCGAATCTCTAGAAATGTGTGGCGAACGGCAGTTAGTAATTCCATTTACTCTGAAGAACAATACTTAACAATAACCTGGGCAGAGCTACACTGGTGAAACGAAAATCTCTGGCCCTATAATGTAAAGAGAAAGAGCATCTGCAAATGGAAACTCTGGCAATAAAAATTTTTTTTTGGCAACGAAAATTGGGATCTAGAGCTGCCTGTAATGAGAAGACTATATAATTTAAAAAACAATGATAAGCATTGTCCCTTCCTAAGACCGTTCCAAAGAAGAGTATTCAACAAATAAAAACCTATTCTTACTGTACGTTTATTAGTGTTCTGCATTTAATAAACTTTATCCTATAAAAAAAACTCCACTTCGTTTAAAAAAAAATGAGAATTTTCAATTCAACCTATAATAACTTGAATAACGTTCTTGACTTGACAAACTTTTTTCGTTTCTTGATTTTAGAGTTTTTCGAGTTTTTGAAGTTTTTGAGATTCTAACATAACTTGGACTCAAGAGCCCCATTTTTAAAAATCGTAAATTCAATGAGCAGGTTTCGTCATTGAAAAACAAAATGAAAAACCATAAATATTGCATCAAAACTTCAACGCCACTTAATTTTCACTTTTCAAGTTCAAAACTTTGAAAAACGTAAAATTTCAAAATGAAAATTTCAAAAAAATGAAGGCCCCGACTTCATCAGTTTATTTTGCAGAATTTTAACTGATAAAAATTCATGGTGCATAATTGGGCATGGCAACTTTAAAAATCGTTCCAACTGTTCAGTTCCAAAAATATCTGATATTACCATCTTATTTTTTACGACACTATCGATCTAGGGTTGAAGTATTACGTAATATTTTCTCAAAGTTATCATAGTTTTCAATTTCTCACTTTAAAAAATTGTGAAAACGGATTTTTGATAAAAGGAATAACTAAAAATTATATCATGATTATCTGAATGGCGCCCTCAATTTTTTTTATATTCCAAAAGTCGTTCTCCCCTTTCTCCTCTTTGTGAGCAGGTTATGATATTAATTTTAGTTGGGCGTGTTATATCGAACTTAGAACGTTTCCATTTTAAAAGTAGCAAGGTCCCGATTTAGGTGGCAGTGCTAAGAACAAGAGCTCTATTGAATTTCAAATCTTTATTTGTTCAAGATCGTACCAAACTCGATTGGTCAAAACACCTGGAATATTTTCATTTATTTTCGTAAAATTCATGACAAATTTATAATTTTTGGAAGAAATACGGTTCAAGATACGATTTAATACTGTGGTCAGTTTTAATCATACAACCGTTCATTTTGCCCGAACTTGGTTATTTTGAGTCGAAATCGGTTTTCTATAGACACAACTATCATCAACGTTTTCACCTCATTTTGCAACTATTACGAAATCGAATCATGTGATAATTGTCACTTTAATCTAAGCCACGTTGAAATTATGCAACCATCTGAATGGGATTTAAATGGGGTTGTCTCTTTGGCTTCGTGACTCTAGAATTCAATTTTTGAAATCAACCGTGACTCAGTTTTACTGAATTACCGTGACAATATCGTACCACTAAAAATTCCGATTTTTATCGACTGGTTCATTTTTGTTCGATATGTGATACTTTTAGGCTAATTTGGAGCGTTCTCGGTTATTCGTAGTACGAATTTCGTACGGTCTTCGTACGAATCGTACCGATCTATGGTGCTTAGTCATAATTCACACATAAATCTCCAGGACGATTAAGTCAGTTTGGAACATCCTTGGGGGTATAAATCGTGTCGCAAATCCTTTATATCATCCCAATAGTATTCTTCAAATTCATAAAATCAATTTCTTATCATCACGGTGCATTTTTTTGAAACAGTCCCCTCCCCTCGTTCACGTTAGAAGTTCCAAAATTATAATAATCCTTTGTAACGAGTCCATAGCGAGATTCAAACTTCTTGTCAGACACATAACCAGAAAGACTTTTGGACATTATTCAGGAATATCTTGCAGCCAATCAGAGGGATGGTGATGGAGCAAAGAAGAAAGTTGTTTTTGAACATCCGATTTTTCCACCAAAAATGCAATGGAAAAATAAATCTATCTAATTTAATAAGAAAATTATCACTTAATTATTTTGGTTTTCCGTGACATGATGTCTGACAAGATGAAATGGGAAAACTACTGACATTTCTGACATTTTTTCTGGCAACTTCAAATAAACCTTTCTTTTATATTCTATTTTCATTTATTTTGATTCATCTAATTTGTTGAAAATTCAAAACTTTCAAAATTCAGACTCCAATCGTTATACCGATTCTTATTTATTTTCAGAGCTCACAAATTTGGCGAGTTCCCCTTGGAAACGTTTATAAAAAACTGGAACCGATAAACTTCCGAAATCCGATTTAAGTATCCTCTGCATTTGGCTCTTCCGGTCACTTTTGAAATATAAATGTTTTGAGGAAAAAATAATCCAAAACATGCAATAATATCATTTTACCGAACTACATATAAATTGGAAACTTGGGGCATTGATGTTAAGGCCCTTAACTTTGGGGTACCTTTTAGAAACTAAAGGATCGATAATTTAGAAGCCTATGATAAACTTATCAGAATCAAAGTGAACCGGATTTCGAACCGGTTTTTGGTGGTGAAATATCCGTTTTAACGTGTTTAAGGGATCTGGTTAGATGTCGCCTCAATCTCATATTAATTTGACATGTGTATCCTGAGCTGGTTCTGCTCAGGCTCTTCAAGCCTCGTAATTGGAGAACTTTTTCCTCCAAATTTTCGAAATTTCGAACATTTTATCTGTCATAAAACGGGTTCTAAAAATCTTTTCTCACGATGCCCGAGCCCATTCTTAAATGTTCTCAAGATTGATAAAAATTTCAATTATGAAATCAGGAAATTTTGACATGAAAATATGCACTTAAAAGTTTTACGTGATAATTCATCAATTTCTTTGTCTATAATCGACATTTTTCGTCCAAGATTACTTTGATAATGCTCTGTCTTGGTTATAACAATATTCGTCACGCAAATTGTTTGTGTATGCAGAATTTCATTGCTCGAAAATGTATATACTGTATATAATATAGTGACTGATTCATAATATAAGACACGGATATTTTGAGTGAAAATAACTTGAAACACTAAAAACTGAAGGGGGTCTTATCAAAAAAGTGAGATTTTTCGTGACTCTGCTGAATACTGAATGGAGGTGATCCAATGTTCACCAGTGTGCACATCGGTACTTTTGAGTGTTAAGCGGTACTTGAGTGACCCACGTAACACTTATTGAACTATATAATGAAATAAATCATTCCGAAACATATGTGTACCTCATTTATTAAGATGACTCTTATGGACCATAAGTTATGGTTCAAGAGTTAGAGCTTATTTTGCATTTAGGATAAGCAATATGACTCACGATGATTTTGGACTTAGTCTTGCAACAAATATTTTCTGGTTAAAATAGAGTAAAGTGACGGTTTCGAAGCAGTGCGGCTCACTGCGCGAGTTAAGGTGATCAAATCCACTAACAATGGGTTGCGTCAGTCAAGGTTCTTTACACTGATTGATTTGACCGGCTGAAGTTTTTTCAATTTTCCGAATTTGAGTTTTCTTTTTTTTGACTCAATATCGCTCCTTCGGGGTAACTTACTATCGAAAAAGCATATCATGCATATGGCTGCCGTATCCTAACTGAAAAGTACGGTATATCAGAAAATGCTGTTAGTAACGTCAGCCTCAACCAATTATGTACTTCTCCACTCATAGTTCTGATTAAATAGTTCTGAAGTGGATGATTGCACAGCTCCATATCTCGAAATATCTTGTCATTGTCTTGAGGGTTACCGGCCAAGAAATTGAAAAATTTTGAAAGTATCAGAAATAAATCTATTTCGCTTTCGTTATGAAAAATAAATTTGTATTAACGAAATTTCAAATGCGTGGTGGTTTTTGATGAAATTCGCGAGGTTTTAGACCTAAGGTCGTTGCCCCTCAAGTATACCTTGTATAAAGTTTTAAACGTACTATCAAAATAATTTTGGAACTTTTTACGTGCAAATGTAATATCATTCTAATTCGGATAAATCAAATCTACTATTGGATTCAAAAGTTCAGTAATTTTGAAGTAATTTGAAAATTGTCATAAAAGTGATAATGGGATCAGAAATGGCATTTTTCGTGAATTGATTCAAATTTCGTAAATCTAGTGGTTTGATGTTAGTTGCATAAACAAAACGAGCTGGATTTCAGATTGGACATGATGTATAGGTCGGGTGACGGGTGTCATTGGGCATTATGAATCAAAATAGCTCCAATCAATTTGTCAAAAAATGACACGATAAGCGCAATTGTTGAAACCACAAATCATCACTCTCAAAACCGTTTTCAAATTCAACAAGTTCGTGTGATAATGATTATACATCTGGTACTTTCGAAACAGAAAAATTGTCCGGACCGAAATCCAGATCACACTCTGCATTGCAGAGTCGGCAAATCAGTCCTGACTTGGCTAGTTGAATAGAGATTTCATTTAGGGGCAGAATGATACTAAAATCATAAAAACTGACCGTGTGGTCAAAAGAAACTGCTTGAACCAAATGTACAATGAGCCAAAAAAGAGCAGGAAAAAAAAGATTCGCTATTTTACTATTGCCTGAATACGCAAAAAGTATTGCTTGTATTCGTTTTTGCTGAAATTAGCTGTGTAACAATGAATGGATTTATTTTCGAATTTCATAATTGAAAAAAATTCTGAATTCGATAGTCCTAGCGAATTCACTATATCTTATAATTTATAGACAAAATAATAGTCTACATATGATGGATTCGAATGACTTACTCTGGAGCCACCTGATGGTACCTTGGTTCCGAAGTTTTGTTGAAATGCATACAACTGTCACTTACACATCAATTGAATTTTGCTGTAACCAGCTGCTTTGTCTATGGTAATTATGAAAATGAATTTATCGAGCCTGAATTGAAAGCTGGAAAACAACAGCGAGAAAAAAGAGAACACGTTTGAATAGAACGTTCGCCAAAAAATATTCTCGAGAGAATAAAACTCGATTATCACCTGGCACATTGCATACCCTCCCATATATGCAATCCTATAATAATAACATTGAGTTCATTGAAATAATCCTAGATTATCTTTTGTTAGACTATTGGATAAAATTAAACGAGCTCCTTATTACATTTTTTATTCAGAAATCACATCTTTGAGTCATATTATATGACTCATTTTCCCAATTCATCGTAATCAGGAGGTATTAAAGTCAAAAACGCATATCTGACACGACCTAGCATTTTTAAACAATATAGAATGGTTTAGACACCGTGATAGAACTTCTGCCGAAAAGATAATTCAAATATTTCAGCAAAAATTGTAACTTTTTTTTTGCTTCAGAATTTAAAAAAACACAATTTTTGAGCTGTGTCAAGGGAAGATAAATGAAACTTTTCATAATTTTAACAACCTTTGAAGCATGGTTTTGCCAAAAAATATACACACACATAACAATATCGACTATAATAACGTTTCGTTTTTGACTGATTTTCGGATAGAAAAAAAGTCTTTAAATGTCTAAAAAATAAAGCTTTTTCAAATCTAAGTTTGAAACGTATCATAAATGTATATGATGAATCTAAGCATCTTGTCATCATCGCTCAAATATTTACTTCACCTGATCAAACGCAATTTAACACTGATAAAGGTTTACAAATGTTAACCATGTAAAAATAAATTAAAACTAAATAATAATTTTAGAATTTTTAATATTTATATAATATTTGAAAATAATATTGTAGCTATTACCGGTTTCCACTACTGGGGGAGATAACAAAAGTCGGTTTTAGAATATTGGTTGAAAGAAGATAAGATTTGAGGTCATTTTGACTCAAAACTTTTGAGGCTGATAATTCGAAAGTTGCACCAAAGTTTGTCCCATTTGCATTCAAAATAGTTGTTTTTGGGGCACCTTGAGGATTTCTTATAACTCGAGTTAAAAAATCTTTTTATTCGTTAGAAAAAGTCAGTTTTCAGTAACGTCAAAGTTTTCGTCGATTTTTTTAGGATTTTCTTTTTTCTAGGTACTTTCGGGATTTCGTTTTGATTGGCCAATCAGACTGGGACATTTCAATTTAATCTAGACGGTTCGTGGATCAGTGATTTGGCCGTTGAGGAAGGCTTCCAAGCATAAGCCAACAACAATCAAAATACCAGTGACACCAGCAAGGAAAATAGAGGCCTTTGAGCTTATCTTGACACTGAAACGGTTTTATACAAGTTAAGACGAATTTATACAAAAGATGGTGCTCTGTGCAGCTATGAGCCAATAGAATTGAGGCTTTGTTAGATTTATATCAATCCTCTTTTTCAAAACACATTTCATTGGTACTGTCTGTAATAATAGTGTCATATTTTGCGTGACTCGCGGACTCTGATCAGGTATTCTTTCTGTAAACTAAAAAGTAAATGTGATCGGCTAGGAATTTCAAAAAACTCTCTAAGACGAGAAAAAATGGACAATCCTTTTCGAGACCATTTAATGGTCTCTGTAAATCAGATCTTGGGTGATGCGTTTTGGCATTTACTCAAACGGGTACTATCCGAATGAAACCAACCAATGGCCCTAGTATTTATCCACCGCATAAATAAGATTTTGGAAATCCAATGCGTTTGACTTAATATGGCCCATATTATTTGGGATATCTTGATCAAAATGACCGATGATATCATATCATTGATATGTCAAAAATAACACATGATAATCCTTAATAATTAGGCTTAATTACATCCTTAATGTAGCTGATGATAAAGTTGATGCATCTCATTCTAAGGGGGTTACCCATTAGAGTGGAACATCTGGTCTTGAACTTGCACACATTAGTAGACGACGATATTAAAATGAACATAGTTTCAAGCTTGAAACGTATTTCTTTGTTTATAAATTCGGCTATATATAAACCTAATTTGGGCCCCCTATATCCATCAAGACCTTGAAAACCGTTTTCCTTTCGACTTGAGAACCTGCTTGGGAAGCACCTTCGCACATTGAAGCAGCTGCTGACTTAGGAAAGATTTTGGAATGCTAAAATTTAACAGTCAAGTTTCAAGTTAGTTCTGTAGAACCAATCAACTTTACTTCCCCTTGAATTACATTTCCGACCTTTTGATGATATACGCTCAAACCGGAAGTGAAATCTTAAAAGGACTTCAAACCGGAAGTATTATTTTTTGCATGGGAAATGGGATGAGCTTGTCAGATTGGCCTTATCACGTGCCAATTAATTGTGAAATCAAAACCCTTGGTTGCAGAGAACCAGCTTGAAACCTGGGAGGCAAATTTTTCGAAACTTGTCTGTTAGGACATAAATTCAATTGTGATTTCAAACTGGTATCCATGTAATTTAAATCTGTTCCTGAAGTCCAATTTCATCTTCTTGATCTTCTTTACCATATTCTTGAAGATTGAAATATTCAGAAGGCATAGTTTGACGCAGTGGAGAATCTTCTTTGACGAGGAGAAGAAAGCACAAGAATGAAAATAACAAAACAAGAATTGCATCAACAGATGATACAAAAACATATTCAAACATACTCTGAATTCAGAATGTAAGTTTCTGACAAAATTAAGACATGGCTAAAATCGTTTTGATCATCGATAAGCATGTATAGTTATTTTTGCTCACGTTTCAGGGCCAACCCGTATAATACGGTCCGTATGGCCCATGTACAAAATTCCGGAATTACTATTTCGGATGCCTAGAATTGAAAACTGAAGTCTTTGAATCGCTATATACATGATTCGAAGTCCATAAAACTTTAAAAAGTCGATTTTCTGGAAAATCCTGATTTCAGATCGTACGTCAGACCCTTTAAACCGCGATTTTCGTCGAATGAAAGGCGTAAGGATCTGAAATCTCGGCAGTCTGAGTGGGAATGAGAGGGGGACTGGCAGACGTTTGATCGATTATTCATTCTGAGCCATTCGGATCACGTTAAATATTTAAGAAAATTGACCAATTAAAATATTTCGTTCTGAATCCACGGTCTGATTCGGTTTTATCCGGATCACAAGTAAAAATCGGGATACCAATGTCATTTAGTTTTGAATTTCATCCAGATTCGAATTTTAAAAATGATCTTTTACTGTGTTTTTTGGTCGGGTTGGTCATGGACCAGGACTCATGGTTCAAATTAGTATGAGCGTTTGCGTATGGTTAGGGCTCAGTGTGAAGTGGGTTTGATTTCATTGGCTTCTGGAAACATAATTTTGAAACATTTGAACGTTCCGATAATTTGGAAAAAGAAAACAAAAAAAAATAAATGCGGATGTCGTTAAATTTAGAAATGCTTTTGTACTCCCGTGGCAAGCTATAGTGTTTTTATCAAAACTATTTTAACATACCACGAAAGGGATGAAATGGTTTCATGTAATGCGGTAAGTAAACGCTCCAATAAATTATTAAAGTCAAAATTATCATGAAAGGGAATTGTCTGTCAATGGGTGATCAGAACATATGATTCAGAAGGGATTATACCGATCCTTAAATGAGAATACGAAATGATCCAAGAGCTTACTGTGGTATTTATTGGACTGAGATAGATTTTGAACTGGTCTTCAATAACCCGGTTCGTAACCACGCATTTTACATAAAACTCAAACACGATTTTGGCCCATTAACGATTGATTGTTTGAAATATTTGAAGCCACTGTACCAAAAGAGCTACACAAACTAGTTTCACGGTGAATTGACGACTAGGCCAGTTTATGGATGTCAAAACTTGATACCTCCCGAATAAAACACGTGTTCTGTCGAACTATAAAGTTTCATTCAATCTATATCCGTTCTATTCGATTCGATGTTTGGATTTTTTTTCTATTCTGTTCCGGTTTTTATCTGTTGTTTTTCACTGAGCAAATTTGACCGGTCCCTTTTCGTGACTATTTCACCGGATTTGATTGGGCAGGACGGATAGGTATAATTCATTAAATCGAAAAGTGGAAAATTAACAAATCAAAATTATTGCGGGTGCCATTATTTTTCTGTCTGCTGTATTATTGTCACGAAAAATGAGCTGTCCTTCAATGACCTCAGTAAATTTTGATGACCTCACGTGACTTTTCGCTGTCACCTTACGCGAGAAGCGTGATTAACATTCGAGAATGAACAGTTTCAAACGGGAAATTAAATAAGGCTCTTTATCGGTTAAACATGTTAGACCGCGGTTGCCCCTGGCTAGAAAACAGTTAACCACTGTTCAAAACCCGGTAAACGATATGGTTTTAAAGGACCGCTGATTTACGTGTGGAGGTTAACGGGGTGAAGAGGAAAGGTTTATACGGGGAAAGGACGTGTCAGAGAGTATCGAGTCAGAGAATTAGGACCCAACGAAATTGGGAAAGCGGACAATGCTTGAAACGTATGACACCAACTCTAATTTCTTCCCTCAATACGACCGAAGGTTCCAATCTTAGCGTCCTTCATAGAATTAAGGATGTGATTAACGATGTATTTCGAGTTCAAATCATAGATTTTACTATGTAGGATCAAATTAGAGCGCTTATATCTTGAATTTCTAGAATTTTTTTCATTGAGTTTGAGAATAATCCCGTTTAGAGTTTCATCAATGGAATTTGAATTATAAGATTTTAGAGAATTTTAGAGTACCAGAATATTTTTAAATTTTGGACTTTCAATTTCTTGGTTAGAACTCTCAAAGTTTAGAAAAAATAGTCGAACAGATCGCCCGATGAAGTTTCAAAAGGGGATAATCTGACCACTGAATCATCAAGGTGAAAATAAACAAAATTCATTTTTTGAACTTTTAAGAGAGTAAAATCTGGTTAATACTTATTGCCAATATTAAAAAATCATCAGATCTTTGACAGAATTCACATGCCATTGACCTCAATAATTTAGATCGAAAAGGAGTTATTTTGAGGTCAAAAATTGGCTGGCTAGCCCTATTATTTATACAGGCGGCATAGGCTATGCTTTAGTCATGGGGTAGTATGATACTACTACTACTAGTATCACGTTGAAGATGGTAAACGTAATACAGTGAGTATTGAGTTTGGTCTAACCGAAATAATTGGATTTCGATAAGAAACTCGTTTTATTTTTCTAAGTCAGATTCTAGATGTCGAATTGAAAGAGACTTCGGCCTCCTGGAGGATAGATTTCGATCACCCAATCTCCTGCTGGGCTAACATCTGAATCCTTAGTCTGAATGACATCTTTTTTTTGGATTCTTTCAACATGATAGGTGAATGTAGTACAAAAATTGACTAGGATGTTTATAGAGGTGGAAAATACTTCAAAGGTATCTATTGTTATGTAACTCTTTTCTGTCGAAATACAACGCTTGAAACCTCAAATAGAATTATCTTGAAGGACCTAAGTTATAATTTTTTATAACTGTAAGTTATAATTTTGGATTAAAAATTTCTTCCCAAAATGGCCTTATATGGTCTTTTTTGCAGTTTGTGAACAGTCAGTTATATGATTCTAATGATAAGAGGGTTTATAAAGTTGACGGTGGGTTGGTTTAAACACCATTTAACAGGAACATATCCTTGGGTGGTTCGACTGGGTGGTTTAAATGAGAGGTGCTTGGGTTTGATCCGTTTATTTCTATGAAAATATCCGTTTTTGAAAAGGAGCTATCGAATTTAATGATCGGAAATTTATGAATCGAACGAACATGATCCGAGTAAGGTTGCAAGTGTTTCAAGTGAAGTTTTGTTCTTAGCAAGATATAACCATTATTCAATAATCATTATAAGAATCTTACCTTCAATGTTGGGCTTCCTTTGAGTGCAGCAAAAATACCGAGAATGATGACAACGAAAACAAAAACAACTCCGAGCAAGATTTGTGCAAAACACCTGAAATTATTGTTATAATATTATGAATATATCAAACAGAGGGCTTTATATCATTATGTTTGGGAAATTCAGCTGCTGTGAAGTTCATACTGTGGCTCGAAAGGTCGTACTAAAAGGAACTTGATTATTTGAGCACTAAAAATAAACCCTGAATAATTTATGGACCATACTTTATACGGTATAAATTATACCGTATTGTCAATAGTCTATAGTATAGCCTATCGTCTACACAGTATAGACGATACGGTAACTAATTCAACCGGAAATGCTATTTTTATACGCATATTAACATACTCCAGATTTTCAAAGTTTTTCAAAATCAGATCGTTGTGGTTGAATCGTCATTATGAGAGTAGCTTTTACAAATTAAATTGTGAGAAATTCAAATTTTTTTCTAGATTTACAGCGAAATCCACATTTTTGTGAATTTTCAAGAAAAATCACAAGAACATTTAATTTTTTTTCTAAAACTTTCGAAAGTATCGATTCTTAAATGGACACTGTAATCGTTTCGTCTAATTTTGATCCGATAAGTAATTTGCCCAAACTAAAAACGACAAAACTGACGCACTTTTCCATTCGTCAATTCCTACTTAGTCAAGAATCTAAATGTCATCTTGAACGTTCTGAAGATTCATAAAATTCATCAAAATTCTAGAACGTTTCTAAAAATTCAAATATTTGACATATGGGATAATCTTTTTGAAGTAGGAAAATAGATCCTAATATTGAACATAGGTGTCTAACAAGGAATCCGAACCTAAGTTCTTGAATCGTTCAGTTTTGAAGCCGTATGTAACCACTTTGAACCGGATCAAATTAGATTAAGATATGTTTTCAGTGAAACACATTTTCCGCGTGTATAACAGTGTTCTTCATCGTTTCAAGAGGGGTGAAATTCGAAGTCTGATAGAACTAAAACTCGGGAATCTGAATATTCCAATGTTTTCCCATGTAAGAAATCATTGGAATAAAATGGTGAATTCACGCTTTTTCAACGTGGAGTTTGGAATTTTTTCGAAGAAAATCCCGAAATAGTTTACACCCTAACTTTACTCAAGTAACTGTATTCGATCATTGTTATTTGGTAATTTTAGCAATTTCAAAAAGAAAGTTCAGGTTTGTTTCTCGAAAATCACGGTTTGAGGATCAGGTGTGTCACTCGATAATTTTCGGAAGTTCAGTTTTATTTTCAAGAAGATGTAACATTGCCACGATGGTTGTAATTGGCATCACCCCCTTTTACCATCTCTTCCTCTACTCTGTCAATCCTTCTCTTTCTAGAATCACACTCAATCATTCAAAATCATTATCGGAGATAATTTGCTCGAGTGATAGATTTAAAAAGATTGATCCGTCCGTTTCGACCTGATGTGAGACCATGTGTGTCATCCCACGCCGCGTCACTGATTCAGATCTCAGCAGTCGCAGCATGAGATGAATCACGCTAAGGAGATCACATAGATCATATAAGATGATCCTGAGAGGAATTGACCACGTGACGAACTAAATTTCATTTAGAAGATGACAGATGATTTTAAAATGTATTTTAAGGCCATAATGTATCCTCAGCAGATTACACACCTTTAAACCTTTTAAGATTCAATAAGTATGAGGTAACCGGTGAAGTGAGAAATGCCAAATTGTCTATACGATCAGGTCAGACGAATTAAGACAACAGCGACCAGAGGGGTTGTTCTAAAAAGGAGGCGACTTTTTGGTCACAGTTTCACGCATCTAGAACGGATTATGTTTACTATTTGAGCTCTTTTCGGTTTAAGAACTCAAGCTATTACATAGTTGATCAATTCTGTGTTTTTGTTGTTCAAAAGTGCTTAATATGATTTCTTGGAGCTCGGGATAGTCCGGGACAGTCCATTTGAGGCTTTAAATAAGACTTTTGCTGTTAAACTACACGGTATGACTGTTGATTTTATCACGCTCGAGGAATACAATTTGAAAAATGCTGACTTTATTAATTTGAATTTTTAGAAAGAAGTTCGTTTTGGGATGTTTGGTAGTAAGCATCAGATTAGGTAGGACTAGAAACAAATGATGCGAGAATACGGTTGAATACAACTTTACTTTCTGCGTACTCACTGTAGATAATCGAAAAATCCGTACTTATAACGAGTTATCTCCATTCATCGTTTTAAAATGAGCTTCAAACAAATGAATAACATATATACCATTTGTATAATAGTTTAATCCGGTTAACATTCGGTTTAAACATTTTTAGCGCATTTGGCAACGGTTCTATCACATTTGAGCCTTAGGTGAACACTTTTTAAGGTAGAGTGGTATGCAAATAACCATAAATGGCCCATATGACATGGCCCATATCATACTATGATATAATCTGGGCCATATCATGTTGGCCATATGATAGGAGCCATATTATAAGACTTATCATAAGTGCTTCATAGTCTATGAATCATAGACTTTGTTTGATCTGCCCAACTCAAAATAAAAGATATACCAAGTCACTTCCCAGAATTACTTCAATCCCAGTTAAAACATCATTTTTTTATTTGTTATGTAATTTTTTCAAATTTTACAAAATTTGAAAATCTGGGCATTAAATTTTAGTTGTTAAAATCCGGGTTTTATCTGCTGTAAATATCCCGCATTGCTTTATAAAGCCTTTTTATCTTATTTTGAATAGCCTTTGTGAACCAAAATTTATGGTTTTTAAGGAGGATTTTAAATTTAAGTTGATTTTGGAGTTTTAATCTTGTAAACCGGCTTCCGTGATTCGAGATAAGTCTTATGGAACTTATTTAATTCACTTGGGGCATCTTTTCATCAACCTTAAAGGAGTGTATCCTTAAATTTTCATGAGAGGTGTTTTTAATTTTATTCGTAGGAAATTTTCCAATTTGTTTTGGAATCGTTTTTAGAATTCTACCGAAACTTAGATAACCAAATTCATCTATAACCAAACCTATATTATTCCATGAAGTTATTAACAGTACATGAACCACAGATATTATCAAGAAAAAAACTTCACAGGTGACGATTATTTTTATGGTTTTTCGCGAGTTTTATGGTAAACTGGCGGTTTTACAGCGGTTATTCATGGTTCACGGTGGTTGATTTGTAATACTGTATGGATACGCCCTGATTGGAACTGCTACTATCTCGATTTAACAATACGAGTCAGATTCAACCAGTCTGAACAAATAGAATTACAGCAATCGTTCAAAATCAACTAAAATGAGCTCAAGTAATGTCACATGTGTGACATACCCATCCGTCGTGAAACAAAACGTGAAAAATGAAAATGATTTGAATTTTTTACCGCGGTTGACCACGGTTCATTACGCTGTCTACAACCCTGACCACAACGTACGCCCATCCTCTCGTACCGTACCGTAGTTCGATCAAAATTAAGGGTACCACTACTCAAAATTTAGGGTATAATCAAGTTGGAGCTTGAATGAAAATTGGTTAAACCCGGGCTTATGGAATAATAGCCATTTTTTAGATAATTGATAGTCTAAAAATTCAGGAGGGTTGGATTTCATCAACAGAACAAACACGTGACTCTACCAAATAAGTGATCTTCTTGGTGGTCTGAACACACATTTGGTCAAAACACATTTCCAAAGTGGTCTTGACACAAGGTGTCAATAGTTGAAATGAGCCTCGATTGGTAATGGGTTATTATTAAATTCTTTAAAAGTTAATTTGGGCCTAAAATTGATGAAATTGGCTTAAATAAGTTTCTTAAAGATCATAACCAAATTCAAATAACATTTTTCTGGTGTGAAAAGTGATTTCGAACGTTATTTTAAATCATTTTTTGAAAATATCCCATTTCTGGGCCCAAATTGATAATTTTAAAAAATACCAAAATAGCAAATCTGAACATATTATACGATTCGAGTTGTTGGACTCCGAATTTGAAAGCCGAAAAATATCGTTTTTCACCCTGGAAACAAAAATGGTGGGAACGAAAACGAAATGAACATTTCAATTTGGTTATTCTGTTGTTTTAGAGCTGTAACTTATTTTGAGTATTTTTGGTTTTTTCATAATTATACCTTGGTAAAAATTGACAATACTATTTATCAATTCTGAAAATTGAGCATATTTTACCTTCCATGTATGTCTGGTGATAACCAGTTCCGGCTCAAAGTGAATCAGAAAGAACAGGAAGTTTTTGATCATCTAGAATGTCTTAACTCATGCTCGAAAATGCAAAATTCAAAAATTTGAAGGGTAATTTCATCAAAAATTATGCGAAATTTAGATCTTTCATATTTCAAAAATGTTACCGAAATTTGAGGGACACAATTATTCATTCTTATGCTTGTTTTATGTATTTTACCTTCAAAAATTACATTCAAGATCTTCAAATGAAATTTCCGAACTTTACATCAATTTTCGAAATATGTGTTTTAAAACGTGACCGGATTTTCGAACCTCGTGACTAAACCGATAATATGTGAGAGTCTATAAGCTCTCATAATGATGTTAAGTAGATTTATTCAGTATAAACTTTGAAATGTTTCAATAGACCGCAAATTCTACGTTATATTTCCGAAAAATCTCATAAATTTCAAAACGAGGTACGAGACACCACCCAAATTTTTGAAAAGACACGTGTTGAAATTCTGATTTAACTATCGTCATTTTCAATAAACAGTCAAATCCTGTATTTAAATCTGGTCCGCGTGTTTAACCACGTTTTTCTTGAAAAATCACCTCAAAGAAAATTTTCGTGGCTGCCGAAATTTTACCAAAAATTGAAAAATAATTCAGTCTTCGATTAAATTCGATCTCGGTGTTCGCGAAGTGTGATTCATTCTAACCACTCAAACCGAGATCTGTTTATATAATGGAACATCTGAGAATTTCAAAACTGGACCATAATATAACGAAATTCTCAAGAATGAGGCAACTTGATATTCCGAAAACTATATCGAAACGCCTGTTTAGATTCAAACTCGTTATTCTACGATAACTGTACCACCGGTGAACCGAAAATACCCCCCTTTATTGCAATTGGTCTGTTCAAGAGAAATGAACGTAAAAACACAATTCGATGAAGTTTGCACACTTTCAGTATAAATTCACGTCAAATAACGGTTATTGAATGAACAGGATAACACTTTGTGAGCCTTCTAGTAAATTTCTTAATCACGAAAAAAATTCAAATTACTTAATCTTGAAAAGTCTCAAGGCTCCTTGACAATAGAATCATTCTTTCCCGATGCTTGAGTCTAATTTTTGAATTCCCTTGGATGATCGTAGTGTAATCCTGGGATAATTCACCTTGGTTCTGAAAGGTTCTGAAATCAAGTTCATGATGTCACTCCAGATTAAGGTCATTGCAAAACTGGTTCGGACCAAATTAGAACACCCGGTTTATTTGGCGAATCTTCCAACCAAGTGATTGACCACAAATGACCACCAGGATGACCACTAGTGGATATTTATAACCACCGCCGGATCTTATCGATAAAAAGTGATTCTAAAAAGTGAGTAAAAAATAAAGCTGTTTGGAGTACCATAAATGGATATCAGATAAGCATCACGTTTCCCACATCGCATTAGTTCTATACGGTATAGAACGAAATCCTCAAAAATTAATTTTGAGTATTCTGATTGGTCAATTACTTGAATTATGGTGTGAAATCAAGATTTTAAAGACATAATCGTTTATCAACGAATAAAATGAAGGATTATCTTCAGCCCCCTATCGATGATCCGAACCTCGGTGGGAGATCATCTGATATCAGGTTATTCATCTGGTTTGTAAATTAATATGCATCAAAAATTGGCAAAAAATGAAACCAACGAAAGCTAGACACTATTAGATACTGACGCTTCAGGAGAGATTAGATTAAGATCTAGTTAATCTTATTAGAAAGACATTTTTAATTCATTTTAGACCGAGATCCAATTAACTGCATCGTATGAGAAACTTTTAATTTTTAAGTTTAAAACAAAATTTTGAGAAAGTCTTTAGGAAAAAATGTTCGATAAATTCAAAAAATATTCCCAAAAAATCATATTCCATCAATGTCGATTTCCGTCATAATCATACCATTTTTGATTGTAATTTCTTTGAGCAATAGTTTCGATTTTTCCTTGAGTCGTTTTATGAATGAAACCAAGCAAAATGCAAAAAACAAATGCCAGCATCAACAAGCCAAAGTTCAAAACAGTCGTGTCCATCTTTCAAGTTGAGATTTCGGACCCTAAAGACATGTGTTAATGATGCATGGCTGTTAATATTTTACAAAATAACATGTTTTTCGGATGTTTCCATGAAAATTTATTAAAAAAAATGAAAAATTTTAATTATTCAAAATTTCATCATTTTTGGACATATCTTGGATTTTGGCCTTATCGGAAAAGTCGAACATGAAATGACGCCGAAATATCGCATGAAAATGTTCATCAAAAACATTTTATCGAAATTTTCGGAAATTTTTTAAACTGAATGTATCTTCCAAGGCCAAGCCCTTAGAAATGGCAGTTCCCCACGGCGAAGTTCTCGGTAAAATGAAAAAACTTCAAGATCCGATTTTCCATCAAAAACGCTAATTTTCGAAACTAATCTGATATCGAGATCGGTTTGGGATCCCTTAGCGGGTAATAATGCTATAAAATTATTATTGAAAGTCTGAAATTTCGCCATTTTTATTATTCTAGAAACCAAAAAAGTTTTTGACTAGCCATATCAAATTAACATTTCGAATAATTTCCAATAATATCAAATCATTTCATTAGTTTAACTTGATAACAATGTATGATATAATTTATATCGATTCATAGCCTATGTGGCCTAGCCCGACGTTTTATAAGCCATTTTAGATACGAAAATGTCGAAATGGAGTCAAAAGTACCATATGTAATTTCAACTAAAAATTTATCAGAATAACTGATCGAATTTCCAAATTGTCATTTTCTCATCCAAAATTGCCAAGATAGGTCTTGGTCAACAAACATGTAGCCTGTGGCTGACCTAAGATATTACATAGATCAGTGAATATTAAGTTACTATTAGTAACTGAATGAGTTATATAATATAACTTATATTATATATATGAAGTGGCCGTTTATAAATTGTTTGACCTTGGGACTTTTAATTGTCACTTTCAATTAGCAAAAAATTGTCTCCTCAGGGGCGGATTATACAAAAAATGTCAAGGTCAGCTTATCAACCCTCTCGATTTCATAATTTTTCTCAATTTCTCACAATCTAATTCTCTCTGTAACATCTCAGTCGATTACAAATCCGCGAAAAAACCACAAAAATCTAAAAAAATCACAAAAATCGTGAAAAATGTTCCCAGCATGATTTGTCCAATTTGGTATTATCTCAGTGGGATATCGGAATTAGATTAGTATGGGGGTGATGCGGTTGTTATTACGCTGTAGTGACACTGAAAATGATTCTGATTAATCGGTGCGGGATTTTAATTTTTATCTTATCATCAGATTTTACCGCGGTTCAGCATTCGATCTCATGCTGTTTGATTGGTCGGGATCGGTTTGTGATCAAGATCGATCGGATCGGATCAGATGAGATCAGAAAGAGTTCGAATGCATTACGTGATTCGATAAGCGCCTTTTGATTTACTTCGTGGCACAGTGCAAAGTCGTACGATGCGGGAGACCAGATTCAGTTGCAGGGCGGTTAGGGTTAGGCGATTCAAAATCACGATTAAAAATGATTTGTGCTCGATCAGAGATTTATTTTGAATGGTTTTGAATGGTTTTGAATGGATTTGAATGATCTTTGCCCGATTTGAATCATTGAAATTCGCTATCTATTTTTCACATGACACGCCCACGGAATATAACTTTTCAATTTTCTGTTAGGTCTAAATTCTATTAATATTTATCCGTAAAATGGATGAAATGGTCATTTTGGTCAAATTTCTAATATTTGGTCAGAAATTGAGTACATTTTTGAGTTTTTCGAGTATTTCGGATTTTCGAGGGTTTTTGAAGAGTATATTTAAATAATAAGATTTTTTGAATCCAACTATCGTTAGATATTTATCTATTTTACCACCGTCCCAGATCATAAACACACTTGGAACTCTTTTGATTCCTCTTGGAACACACTCGGATCGGGGTTTCAACTGAAAAGTAACTTATGTTGAAATATAAACAATTGAGACAATTCTCGGTGGGCAGTCTCTTAGCGCTGTTCGGTAGGACACCTCAATCAAAATATAAAATCGATGATTACACAATAAACAATTTGCATAATCAGGAAACCTTTTTTTTACTTTTCTGGTCAAAAAATCCCACTTTCGTAATATCAACTGACAGCGCATGTATAGGTGGCAACAGATTAATCAACAAGCAAAATAGACCTTTGTTTGAATTTGGACTAATGAGGCGGGACCTACACTTGGTTAAAAACGATCCGATTAATAAGAAAACTTTTCTGATCTACGGAAACTCCTTTCGACAAATTCTAGAGTTTCAAGTTCATGTGAACGTTCAATATCATGATATATCAGCTATCAAATTATATTCTTACGAATCTCAAATTTAATCACAGATAGTGACAGGTATACCCTTAAGGATATCCCAGTCAAAGAACCTCTAAAGGATATCCCAGTCATAAAGCCATACAGGTGAGCGAGGTCTTGGAAATTGATGAAAAAAGACGTTTTTTGTTCTCGTTCTGGTCTTTTTCACGATAATGGCGTTTTTTGATCCCTTAGTCCAAAGCTTATGGTGAAGATCATTTCCAGCGAAAAATCAAATTTAAACTTATAGGTTTCAAAACTGACCTCCGAGAATGACAAAAAGTTGCCATCTGAGTTTATTGCTTAGGCCGTAACAGATACATCACCCTTGATCATGGTCAATCATGTTCGATAATGATAAATTAGTTTTAATCGCGATAATTCGAGGGATATACTCTCGGTTGAATCTTTTTAGTATGAATTATACCATTTTTAAACCGGAAATCGCTTTAAGATCAAGGTCAATCCTTCCAATGATTGAAATATCAAAGCCAATCAGAACTGAGGATGCACAAAATAAGAATCATTCTAATACGCATTTTTTTCAACGGCTTAGTCTACTTTTCTAAAGAATTGTAAAGTTGATAGGCTGAAAATTCTGAATTGCGTTATCGTTGAAACGCTACTTGAAAATAAAAAAAATGTGAATTATTTTATATTTTTAAGTTTTGGACCCACGCCGGGTTTAAATCTTAAGTTATGGTCAAAATCAGTGGAGTTAAATTTGCTGAGGAGGGTATCCTTAATTTAATAAAAGGCTACAAAAATGATCAATCACATCATTTTAGTGATAGATACATGATGAGTTATGTCTATTGACTAAAATTTCCAAAATTCGTTCATGGAAATTTTTATTATTATTCATTCAGTTATTAGGATATAATAATTACCAACCTTATGTCTGTCTCTCTAATACGACGATTGTCCCTTTCTGATTTGGTCCAATGTGAATTAATCTAGAAGCCCACTAACGGCATATAAAATCTCCTTCCGAGGCACTTCTCATCGCTTTAGCCAGATCGCACATTTTCAATTATGACCTTTCTTTATACAACGCTCAGCCTAACACATAATTTAAATTTAACCTCTTACATAAAACAACCAAAAAATAACGTTGTATTGTCATAAAATCTAAACAAAATAATGCTATTTCATTCGAATCGAAATTTTTAGAAAATTATATTATTATCAAAGTAAAATCTAGTTTTGGGAAACCGTTATTGGTAGGGATGATCTTCATAAGATTTGAAAATCTTCAAAGGTGGTTCAAAAGATTAGCTAATGTTACGAGGGTACAAAATGTAATTTTTTATCTTGATACATTTAAGATAATGTTGAATTAGGCTTCCAGATCCTAAAATCCATCCTTTATTTCAAAATTAAGATTTTAACATATTTCAAGGTTGGTGAATGGCGACATAAGGGTATCGCATGCAAAAGAAAAAAATAGCAATTAGAAAATGGAGGACATTAATATTGGAAATTTTCACTTAAATTCAACCTAATTAAATTTCTTATCGAAAATTTTGTGTTTTAATTTCTAAAATTGACCGCAAGACGGGTAAGCAGCGTCATGGCTAGCGTGAGACCGGCTCGAGAGTGAATTTTACGTAGTTACGAGTTAAGATACGAGACTGTGGGAGATTTTTACGGGTTTCTGATTTTTTTTGTCAATTTTCAACCATAAAAGTGTTTTCCACAGGTCACGTGACTAGGTGGTGCCCTCATATTCCAACCCAAATATTCTATAGTACTGGTCACGTGATTTATCTCTTACCCCGTTGTCACGCTAGTCACGCTATGGGCCATGAGTAAATAGTCTACATAAAACTGACGAGAGTGTTACGAGAGAGAGGGGGCATAATGCAATTTGAAATCCCTACAAGTTTTGATTTTTTTGGAATTCTGGTTCTCTGATTCTAGATTCGGTTTGAATCATCGAGAATCTCTCGATCACAATCGAAAATGACAAACTGAGGACACTTGGTGGTTGGAAAATGGCTCAAAATAGTCAAAAGTGCTCGTTTTTTGGTTGAAAATGGATTTTAATGGCCGAAATTGGGGTTTCGGCGACGGTGATTCTAGTGAGCCAAGTTCCACCCATTAACCAATCCGGAAAATCAAAATTCAAACTTTAAGAAGCCACGTTGGACAAGAGACACGTCAATATAAATGTAGAATATTGAAAAGAACTTAAAAGACCCTCAAATGACCTCGACTTCGACTTTTTTTAACTTCGAACCGGTATCAACTCGATGAACTTGAGAGAAACATTTATTATGATTAAAAGTAAAAACAGATCGGGTTTGATGAAATTTTCGCCGAAATTCCATTTTCAATGAATTTTTATAATCTTTAAAAAGTATTTTTGTCTCCACCGGAAACGGTGACAAACTTCCGACAGCGCTTAGACTTGCACGGGCGAGCATTAAAATGACGAAAAATTTCAAAATTCTAAAAATTTCCATTTTAGAGATGCTCCGCCGGAAATAGAATTTTATACGAATCGAAATCGAAATGAAACTCAAACGTGTCCGCCTGTTCAAAATTTCCGACAAGATTTCATTTCAGAGAATTTTCGAAATCATGACTTTTCCTGGAAATAACATATTAATATATCGCCCGTAATGATAATAAGTATCATGATTATTGGAATGACGCTCTCTATATTGTATATTCGGAGAGTCGTCCTCTTTCTATCTTATGTGACCAAGTCATGATACTTATTCCCTTTATGGGCGTTATATAAATTAGGTAGTAAATTCATGCCATGAACAATTCAGATTTTCGAGTTTTAGAGTCGATTTTTGTTGACTAAATTGGACCGTTCAAATTGAAAAAATTTGTTTTGAAAATTATAAAGAATATATATTGATAAATTATTATACGTTTGTGAGTGTAGAAGGTAAATACATAATATTGGTCATCTAAAAACAGATGAATAATTTTCAACATATTGAATTTATGTTTATGTTTATTGAATAATAATTTTTTCTAAATCTGAGAATTGTTTTCCCGTTCTTTCGAGCCATGTTCGATCATCTTGTTCGTCATTCTAAAATTGAGAAAGGCTAATAAGAACATATAAGGACACAAAAAAAACCGAACATTGTCCACCGGTTCGGACATTTGAGCATTTCTTCTTGATCTGAATTACCTCAAAGAACGTTTTGTACTACCAGGCGATAACTCAGTTGATAACTCATCACAAATTCACGTTCTTGGAGGGGAACTGCCGGATAGATCACGATCTAACCGGCCATTGGTTGATTCATTTGGCATCAAATAAATTGGCATAAAATCGGACACGATAATTTGTGATGTGGCCTGATCTTCAAATGAAACGTTCCAAGGAAAGAATCATGTTTAACAGTTTTAAAATCTTAAATTCATGATTTCATCTAGATTGGCCTGAAATATCCCAATCGACGAATAATTTCTCCGATTATTTGATCGATGATTTTCCGGACAAGTCTCGTGTTCCGATTCCTTTTCCTTTAAAATAAAATTTAAGACTTTTAACGGTTTGTCCGACACGTTTCTTCAAGATTTTCAAAATCATTTTTTTGTTCTCCACTCAAAATGAATGACTCATACGGTCATATGGTATGACTCAATTGGTATGACTGCAGTCATCTTTATTTGCGTTCCGAGCCCTGTATGTCGATTTGTATTGAGATATTTATTTGCAATCTGCGGCTGGAAAAGTCGTTTGAAGACGATCCGATTAAGTGGTTCGTACAGAAAAGAGTCAAACCAAGACGTTAGTATGATTTAACTCCCCTGTGAATAAGATCACATTTTTTTCAATTAAAAAAGGAAACATTTTCGAATTTCAAAAATAAAAGTTTGACAACTACACGGAAAATATAAACTTTGAACTATGGTAGATTTAAGACTTTATTCCGAGAAAATTCAAAAAGTCTAAATTTTGCAAAAAGTTTTAGTGCATCTTATTTTTCAAGAAAAAGTCATCTTAGTTTTCAAAAAAACTCCTACAACCAAAATTTGAGCATCCTACGCATCGCCTGGGCGACAAAAATAGTCTAATTGGTGGTGGGTGTGGACAACTTTGTTTTTTTATAATCAGTACAGTGGTCGATGAAACTTTGTCACCCCAAACTTTGTCGCATTTTTCAATTTTCCGCGAAATTTTTGTTTGGTCACGGAATTTAGGTTAAATATTACGAATTTGAGGCATAGTAAAAAGCGACAAAGTTTCATCGACCACTATATTGTAGTTCCAGAGATATCGGATTTGTTCTATTTTTAGAACATTCGAATTTCATACACTTTTTGCGTCAATATCATCAGTGTCTGCAAAATTCAGACTTTTTTAAATTTTCTCTGAATAAAGTCTGAAATTTACCTATGCTCGATCTTAATATCGAATTTTTGAACAAAATACACATGTTTTTGTATCACAATTAACTTATAATGTCCGTATAATAATGCCAGTTAAGAAATATTTCAACATTTTTCTCAATCGGAATTTGAATATTTTTGTTTGGGCTATTTGTTGATATTTTCGTTGGTATTAGTCTTTAGCTCAAACTGTTATTGTTCAAAAAATAATCTTTTTGGCGGAATACTTTCAAGATTATGAGTCAGACATCGTTCATTTCCGATCAATTTCTTACCAGAATCTTGAGATTAAAGCCCAGGTGGATATTTGCAGAGCTTTTCAAATAAATCACCGGAAAGCATTTTGCAGCAGCTTTCAGACTTTGTAATTGAAACCTATTTTAAAAACGCATTCTAGGTTTAATTTTGATCCTTTCGATCTTAACTATGCTGCATAGTCTATGCAGAATTCAATGGTGATGTCTTCATCATATAAGAAAAACAATCAAGTATTCACCCCTGGTTTAAAATGGTCTCCAGTGGTTGGTTTCAGACTTTATTCTGAGTTTTTTTTAATTTGGAGAATCAGACTAAATATTTTTAAAATGCATCGAAAATACACCTTTTGCGGAGACTCTACAGCGTCTGAGCGAATGCGTCTCCACAACAAAAAAACTGCTCGAAAATAAAAAAATATTTTTTCGGATTAGAACAGATTTCGTACAGAGTTTAATCTGTGAATCCTCTTGATCAGGCCTATACCAGATTTTCGTCTGTAATTCTTCTGAACGGATTTTAAAATATTTTTTCGGATCTGTACAGATTCTGTTCAGATTTTGATCTGGTTCAGAGAAATATCTGTACAGTTTTTCACATCGAATCTGGACAAGATTTTGATCTTTATTTTTTTTTTAATTTTAATCTTCGAATCATTTTATAAAGCTAAGAATAAAGCTTTCTAAAAACTCAGTGTCCGCCTAAAGATAGATTACGGACACCAATTTTCAAACCATTTTTTCTAGGACATCTTTCCATGCGAGTGTTGAATGAATGTTGTTGATGTTCATAATTTGAACTTGACCTTTTCTATTCAATAGATTGAATTTTACTGGAAATTATTATTTAATCATTTTAGATTTTGAATAGTTATCATTAAAATAACTGGGTTAGTTTGAATGGGGATAAGGTACTCATCATACCCTTTTTAATAAAAGATATAATATGATTTGTAATGTATTGATATGTGATATATTATATTATATTAAAATTTATATTATATAATACATCACATATCAATACATATATAATTTATATACCATGTATATTTTACCGTATGAAACACTGGTACACTGTATGTTTAGATTTAAAATGACTGTTCAAAACTTATATTTACTTAATCACTTTCAATTGAGCTTGAATGACCCTAATTTTTATGTTGTGATGTTTTTGATATACATGTATAATATATATTCCAGTTTCGATGATTATTGTGAAATAAACAAGATAATACATTGACTGGTTTAACTAGATTACAAATCATGTTTTAACGTGATATAGTGACAAATTTTGAAAAAACGACTCGGTGTTTCCTTATTTGGTCTTATTTGATCTCACATGACTTAAATTAAAATCAATGAATTGCAATCAGCTCAATCAGCTGCAATGTGATTTCTGACACAAACTGTGACACTCAAAATTCAAAATCAGTCTCGTTTGTCAAAAATTCTTTTTGAACCCTTTCTGATTCCTGCTGCGTAAAATTTAAAATTTTTTAAATGATTTGTGTCATTTTCACGCTATGAAATAAAAAAACGAGGTCATTTTATTGAATTTTCATGTCATTTGTGTGCATTTTTCATCAGAACCCATAAAAAAATACAAATCAATTAACATAGAAATATATATTTTCCAGCCAATTTTGAAACTGTTTTCCAGACGAAAACAGGCAATGATAATTTTGTCAATTAATATATATTAATATTATATATATATATCAAACCTATATTAATACAAAATACAATATATATTATCTGGATACCACTGGATATCAAACCTGCGAAAATGAGTTGGACATCCGTTGTTAACCCGCTATGACCACAATGAACCAGGATGGTTCAGCCACGTTATCTAGAATATAAGTTTCGAATTCAGTTTTGCGGTTCCCAAAATTCCCAAAAAATCAAAATCATTCCAAAAGCTTACATTTTATTGGTCGCGACAATTTGTTTTCAGATTTCCGGATTGACAACATACGAAACGTAATTTTTCACAAAAATGGTCATCAAATACAATGTGTGGTCTTTTTTCAATTAAAAAATCGTTTTTCACCAAAAACACATTTTGCTTCATGTGTATATTTTATTGCGGATAACATTAAGTCATATCATATACCGGAAAAAGTATCGAACCAAAAATTCCGGACTACGGACCGGCCCATTTAATTTTAGAACTAAATTCCGGACCATAATTGGGACCACGGACCATTTATCTTCGGACCCCATCCGTATCACATAAACTTCGGGCCAAAATCTCGGACCACTGTAGTACGTGGCACGGGGCTAACAGGAAACTCTCAGTGTCCGACAACTCTCAGTAATTCTTAAAAAAA
>SCLD01083179.1:0-14736 GCA_004367895.1 Oikopleura longicauda | reverse complement strand
GTCTACATGTAAACCACGTTACACGTGATTTATGTTCCAATAACTTATCCTAGACTTATATATCCCATGTAGCGAAGTTGAGACTTCCAGTAATAATGTGGAGTGAACATTTCACCAACAGAACAACGATCATGACAAATTATTCTAGAATGTCAATAATTTACGTAAATACGATCATAATCAGTCAGTTGACTTTTATACCTAGTGGCGACTACATGGGTTTATATTTACCTATTTTTATTCCTTCTGAATGGAATTTTTAAATAGAAACCTATAAAAGAGCCAATCTAAAGTCAATCTGGGAACCGTCGTGGGGCTAGCTTGATATAGAGGGAAGAATTTTTGGGTTTTTCCAAAAATTTGAGGAAAAAACGAAATTTTGGGATTCTAGAAAGTTTTTTATTGGGGAAATTTTGCGGAACAGGGGAAATTTGTTTAGGAAGGGGGAAAAGTAATTTTTAGTCAGAGTCTTGTTCAGCGGCGATGGTTTCTGGAGAAAGTCCATACTCAGCACCAAAATAAATTCGGTGAGGGTAGTGGATTTCAAGGAGTTTTTGATATTCCTTCCGTTGGTCCTCTGATAGGATATGACGTATTGCGGGCCGTTTGGCAGCAATTTTCACGGCTTGTGGTTTGGCAGAATTCTTCTGTCCGCTAAAAATCACATTTAGTTCTAGAATGATCTAGAAAATTCATTTGGCATATCAAAACTTACCGAATGGAATTCCATGCATGTAAGAAGCCCTGAGCACGGCCAAGTTCCAATGCAGACATACTGGTTCTTTTGCCCTGGGCGGTCTTCAAATTCATAAGAGTATGATTCACATCAAACAGGTCATGGACTTGTCCAGAGGCAAGAAGTGCTAAAAAATTTTGTAAAAGTAAAATTTTTAAAAATTTTGGTTTAGTGTTCTTACCTTCCAACTTGGTGGAAAATTCGTCAATTGTTTTGGCCAATTGAGGGGCGTGATAGGGCTGACTCATGTCGTTGAAGTCAAGGTCATCAGGTTCAACATGACCGCGTTTGTTGGAAACTGACATTCTTAACTGAAAAAACTGTTAATAAATTCGTTAAATTTCAACCTTATTTTGATTCATTTGATAATGAAAGGGAATGTAGTGATGTGGAGCAAGTTCAGCAGGAAGCAGGTGTAGCTTATGTGTGAGCTCTCTCGAATCGGCCAAGAGCTAATTGAGCAGTCAGGTCAATTTTGCCATCGGAGAAAAACCCGAGGTCGCGAAAGAAGCGTACGAAGGAAATGATACTTTTCTCTCCGTAGACAAATGAGTTCAATTGGGCTCGGCGGGATTCTCGAATTTCGTCAATTTGGGGGGAGAAATGGCGACAGACCATTACAGTAGCTCCAGCCTAAATATCAATTTTAGAAAATGGTTATTATCTAGCGTAGTAATATTTTGAATATAACTTGTATTAACTTACAAGGAGATGCAAAATTTCGCCAAAAGTCATTTTGCTGATGGAAAGGCGGAGAGCTGGATATTCCAAGTTAGCACTAGGATGAGAATTCTGCTTGGGCTGGTAGTGTTTGCATCCGCTGGCACCTCTGACACAGGTGAAGGTGTCGGGGAAAAGGACTTCGGCAGCTCGAGTGACACCAAAAGCACCAGTGACGTAACTCTAAAAAAGGATTTTGAAATGGTTTTCGATTACGTTTAGTTTTTAAATTACCTCAAAGTCACGCTTGAGCTTGGTCTGATTACTTCCAGTAATGACGAACAAGTCGTCATCCATGATGGATTGAGAGGAGGGTCGAGCGGTCTTGTAGACTTTGTGGAGGTGTTCAAATACTCCAGCGTGGTCAATTTGTTCAGCGGTTCTCATTCCACCTTGTTTTTTGCTAATGAGTCCCATGATTTTCGAATAGGATTCCTTGGCAGTGTTGACAGGGAGGGCATGAGTGAGGGCTACGAATACTTGGACCCAAAACAGGTAACTTCGGACCAGATGAGTCTCCACGATGTTGGGGCGACACCCTTTTCTTTCAAAGCAGGCCTTGTCCGAGCATAGTGAAGAAAGTGGATTCATTTCATCATTTTCGAAACGGTCCTTGCAGTAGAAGGTCACTGAAAGGAAAATGAGAAATAGAATGTGAAAAAAGGGAAAAATGTACTAACTGGAATGGTGGCGGAGAAGGGCGTATTGAACGGCAGTTGCTTCGCGTCCACTTTGACACATGTTAAGCTTTGTGAAAGCATTGACATAACCACCAGTCCACAAATAGTGACAGTCTAATAATAAATGGTAAATATGAGGGAAAAAATTTCGAATTTACCCCCCTTTTAATGAAACGTACCTTTTGGTGAAAAATAAAAGACAGAATTCACTCGCCAGTATATGGCCAAGTCCAATGGGATGGAGATGGAACAGTCACTCTGGTCGAAACGGAGAGTAGTTTGGATATTAGCAACATCTCCGCGACCAGTCAAAGCGTACTCGGTAATTTTGTACAAATAAACTAAATTTTTGTCAAAATTACGATTTTAAGAATTAGTGAAACTTACGTCCACGGTGGCGTGGTGGAGCAGTTTGAATTACGCTTCGGCCATCTTTTGTAACAAAACCATTGCTTGTACCACGGTGAATAATGGATTCATCCAATTGTTGAGCGGTCAAAACGCAGGCATCAAGAAAGTCACGATTTGCTTCAGGCAAAATTCGTCGCATTCGGGTCAACAGTTCTTCTTCGGGCATGTTCAAACCCTCCAAAATGTGACGAATTCGGGTGCCACTATTGTTACTACTTGAATTGTCACCAGAAGCAACTTGTCCGCGGTCAGCACGATGGGGCACTGTAAATTAAAGGTACGTGTCTCGAATTATAATAGAAGTTATAAAAAATTACCTTCAATAAGTCCAGGAGCTGGGCTGTTTGGGGGAGCGCCACGTCCACCACGTCCACCACGTCCGCCACGTCCACCTCGATCATCCCGTCCACCTTGTCCGCCTCGGTCATCACGTCCTCGTCCAGAGGGTCGTCCTCGTCCGGGATTGTAGGAACCTCGTGGGGGTGTAGAAACACCTTGAGCCATAATTTTAGTCTAAAAATGAAAATTGGTTATTGTCGGTTAGACAAAAAATCTCTAGAATGGTTAAAAAATCGGGGATTTGAAAAAATCAATTTCATTTCGTGAACGAAAAAATTTCGACAGGTGAGATAAATACGACGGGTAATTTTAAATAATTAAAAAATCGATTTTTCGAATGGGACAAATCTCGGAATGAGGAAAATATTTTCGAGCGGTGCTTATAAAAGGGTCGAGAATTCAAATTAATTCGACCGCCAGGAGGAGACTGAGTTATGATTCAGGTACAAACCTTCGATGAACACTAGACAATTGACGAGACCAAGTCAGGTAGACAAAAGGTTAGTATTCTTGATAACGTAAAGGATAAGCCTGATACTGGTCACATGACGTTCAACATGAATGGTCGCACCTTTCAAAGACGATATCGATGATGACTAATGTTTATTTAGAACACCGAAAAAGGTGGTCATGACGAAGTCTAAAGTTAAAACCCCCAAAAAGGGTAAAATGGTTTCTAAAAAAGTGGTCACTCCAAAAATGACACCAACGAAAATTTCGAAAGTCAAATTGGAGAAATTCACCCCTTCAAGAACTCAACCGGCACGGTCGGCTGATATCTCACAAGCCCAAGCTTGGCGAGAAACTTTTGAAATGGAAGGGTGAGTCCTAAACCGCCTTTTTAGTTTACTAATTTTATTTTCTTAGGATTTCGAAAATTCAGGAAAAACAAATTCCGAAAAAGAAGGCGGTCAAACGAGCGCTGGATCTGACGGAAACTACTAGTGCCATGGCTCTGATGGACTCTGTAAAAGGAGCACCAGAGTCGACAATGGGTACACCAACGAAAATGGATTTCAAACGGTTGTCTGAAGTGCCATTTGCCTCAACCGGGACGGTAAAATTGGGGGGTTTAGTTATTTTTGGGGATAGGGAAAGTTTGATTTAGAGTTTTTCAATTTTATGCATCCGGTAAATTGTTTTCTTCTTTAGGAGAAGAAATCTGAGGAAAGTTGGTCAAAATCGGTGGAGAAAAATGCTTTACGCAATTTTCGAAACATTTGTGTCAAAGCATATGACATGCTAAGTGTTCGTTTCGATGTTGAAATGGTGGGTGAAATCAACAATCTGATCCAACCCGAATTGCGACATCTGTTGACCTTGGCGTCTCAATGGTCCAAAGAAAAACTGGAACCAAAGGTAATTAAAGACCTGCTGAAAATGAAAAAAGTGGGACGAACGGTCAAATCTCGAGATTTGGCTCACAAAAAATTACTCCAACTAAAAATCCCTGATTTCTTTAAGAAAAATGTAAAATCGGTGGTACCTTTGATTGAACCGACTGAGGTTCCGGAGAAAAGGGTGAAGCCGAATCAGGTGGTGGTCGTAGATGATGCCAACAGTGAATTTTCGGAAGACTTGATGCTAAATAAAGTAGTTGAAAGTAGCTCCGAAGAAAATCTTCCATTTGATCAAACTGAAGTTATGCCACCCAGAAATGCGTTGGCATCTTCATCGGAAGACTCAGAAGATGCTTCAAATTCTGAACCATCGGACGAAGAATCAATTCGAAGCAACCTTTCCAACTCACGTGTTAGGGTAGAGGTGACAACTATGGCACAAGATAAAATCAAAGAGCATTTGACTGATTTCTTTGATAGTGACATGGGGCGATCAGTCTTGGCTTCGGTAAGAATTTGAAATTCCTGAAAGAAATTTATTGATTTAATTAAGGTTATCGAGTCACATGACATGCCGTTGGACCCAAGAAAATCACGGAATGTGGACTTGGACACAATCCAGGCCAATAAACAAGCGATTTTTCAAATCTCTGATTCATTACCTGGAATAGTTCGTGATCTGGTCGATCGGTTATACAGGGAAGACTTGGAAGAAACTCGTGTGGACGTGACTCGTTTACAAGAAAATCTTGGTGGTTTGGAAAAGACTTCCATCGAGTTGCTAAAATGGAAAAATGCAGGTTTAATAATGCATCGAGATGAAGTCATAGGCCAGAAATGGGCGAATAGCGTTTTAGAACTCACCAATTCGGATACTTCTGGTTTTGAACGACTGATTGCAACTTGCATTTGGGCAAAAGAAGCCTTTCATTCGGCCACGAGACAGGATAATGTTCGACGCTTCTTGGGTGAGTTTTCTGAATAAAAATTTTAATATTTTATGTTGTTTTCAGAAAAAATTCTGCCGAAAAGTGGAGATTTGCCTGGCCCAACTTTGGATGAAGTGGTCAAACAATTTCAACTGTTTTTTGAATCGGGGTATGTTAAAATGACGACGATGAGGGCCCTCGATGAGAAAATCGAAAAATTGAAAATCTCGACAAAATTAGAAATGAACATACGTCGGTTTTCAAAAACGAAATCAAAATCAACAGTTGAAATTGAACCAGTAGACTCAACCTTTGAGATAAATAGAAATGGTCAAGGGTCTAGAACGGAGGCGGCGGTGATTCCAGTAGTGGAGGAGCCAATGTCAAGTGCAACACTGAGACAATCGGTTTCCTTGGAACAGGAAGACCTGGACCTAGAAGAAAGACTCCGATCCCTCTTGGGGGAAACCTATGGCTGTTAAACTATTTTATTCTGATAAACCTATAATAAATTTATTAATTTTTTAAACTAACCTGTTTTGTACCTTTAGAATGCAAAGATTATATGACGGTTGGCCAAATGTTATTGGTGCAGATACCAGACTATTTCGGAAACAGCGCGAAAGTTGTAGTTGTGAATCTGAAGTACAATGGTTGGGGGCAGTTGTCTATAAGCGATCAGTAGATTTTTTGAAGGTAATGCTATTTAGAAATAACTTAATTAACTAAAATTAGATCGAAAACACTGGGTGGAACGAATGGAAATTGGGCCTGAGAAAAAGCAAGCGATTATTTGCGTCATTAGACCAATTAGAAACAAATCTATGGTCGAACTTACCAATTTATTCCATTACTGATGCACCTTACAGAGATTCTCTAGAGAACTTTAATCCATTGACCTCAACTATAGCTTATAAGAAAGGTCTTTATTGGTGTGAAAGTGACTCGTGCGAAGGATCTAATATAATAAGTCCGCGATCGTACGATAGAGTGTGTGTATTTTGTGGTCATATAAATAAACTATCATTTATGAATGAGGTTCATTTCAGACCAGACCGGACAGAATTCACACAACTTTACCCGGACAAATTCAACCCCTTTATGAATTTCGTCAGAAGAGAATTTGCCCAGGAACCGAGCTTAGAACTAATGGGTCTAGATGTAGGAATGAAAAAATATCAATCCGGTATGAGGGTTCGATATTCCATTATAGTGGGTAAAAGACCAGTTTACGAAATTAGGAAAGGGTTTGAGTATGGGGTACTAAATATGGGTTTAAATAATCAATTTAGTATACCAAGTCTCTCAGTTCGAAGTTATTCACAAGACGATCTAAATACTTACAGAGATAACTATCTGAGTAAAGACCCAAAACCATTACAACCAGTTTTTGTTGATAAAAGCTTTCTATTGGGACCGGAGACCGAATTTCCAACACATTTTCCAGTAAGCCTTTGGGGTTAAATATCTGAGTTATGGAAATAGATTGATTTATCTATGAAATCTCAATCATATAATCAAAATGTAAAATTTTTTCTTTTGTGTTTGTTAATATTTAACCTTCCTAGAATGTGTCGTAAATGCTCGCTGGAGGTCTTCAAAGAGGATTTGATGCAAAATTCAGAAAACACACTCCAGGGAACGATTCGCAGGAAATTCCTGGGTGAACTGGGTAGTCGATGGGTGAATGTCGTGCTCGATTGCAACAAATCTAATGTTAAACTTGATCCAGACTTAGTGGCAGAAACGATCAAAAATGATAATGTCCTTATGTGGCCAATGGGACGCTTGGTATTACAAAAATGGGACGGAAAATTTCGAGTGGTATCAAAATTATCATCTGATTTATTGTTTGACCAGTCACTGTTCAATGGTTTCTTAGATTACGTCCTGTTAGAATCGGACAAAAATCAATTTGTCGAAACACTGGCGCCAGAGAGCAATAAGTGTAAAAGGGACGATGATGAATGGCTGAGTCAGTTTCTGAGTGAAACAGACGATAATGGCACTGTCAAAGTTCTAAATATAGGCTTGAGAAATCTAGTAAAAGAGTGGATTGAAGAGAAATTACAGGAAAATCCAGAACAAAACTTTTTAGGATTGACACTGGTAATTGAGACAAAAATTTGCAGACACTCAGATATAACGTGTTTTGCGTGTCACCCTGAATTGGGGAGTCTAGAGAGCGAACAAGCCTTTGATATTGAAAATCCAAACAATTTGATCATGCCAGATAGAGTCTGGATTGAGGATTCGTTTGCGATACCAGAATTATTAACTTATACTCTCTGGCCTCAGGGTGGTGAAGATTTGGAATTATTTTTATAAACCTTATATATTTTAAGTATAGTATAATGAAATATTTCAGATTGCATAAAATGAGTGAAAGAGTACCATTATCGGAGATTCGGTACGATTATGACTTCTCGGGAATGACTCCAGATGAGAAAATGACAGACAAAGAAAGGAAACTGCTCGAAATTTTTGTCAAATTGGGCACTTCAATTTTGGTCTTCATGTCAGAAAAAATCGGGACTGCTATGGTAACCATCGGTGAATATGAAACAATTGATACTGATGGTGAATATGAACATGCCATTGAAGTCGCTGAATCAAAGGTTAACTTGCTACATGCAAATTTCTTCAAAATCAACAAATTTTGCCTTCATATTGCGAAAACGTATATCAAGGGTGAGAAATCTCAAGCCTTAATTGATGAACTGAAAGAAAAAGTACCTTTGGAGGTGGACGACCTTCTAGGCAAGTGTTACATATGGGTACTAAGATATAGACTCGAAAAATTTTTCGGTTCGATATATGTAACACGAGAAAAGGGTTTGATGCCTTTTTGGAATCTGATTCAGACATTGTGTCTGACGCTATTCATTGCTCATGTGACGTATCCGAATCCGACTTCCAAGCAGCCGACAGCAATGAGGAGGAAGGTCACATCAATTACCTCTTTATGGATGAAGATCCAGAAAACTAAACTTCAAATATTATTCTCTGAAACACTAGCCAGCTCTAATAAATCATATAAAAATATATTTACGGGGTTTTGTACAGGCAGTAAATTGGCAGTTATAAAATAGGCAGGAAGTTAGTTTTCTCGTTTGTTAATGGCGTTTGCAAGAGACTTGAAATGCTTTTTCATTTCCGGCTTGAGTTTGTTGGCGGCGATTTTAGTCTTAGCATCTTCGGTATCGTGCTTGGTCCAACAGAAAGAATCGGTGTGACCACATCCTAAACCACAAAGACTGCAATCAAGACTGGGACCTTTCTTTTTCTTGGAATCCTTGTCATCGGAACCCTTGTTGTTACCATCGGACTTGCGTTTGGTGGCACCGCCGTTCTTACCAGCTTTACCATCCTTCTCGGGAGCCTTTTTCGTCTTGTCAGTGACGACAGGAGAAGGCTTGAAACTGTTGCTGGCGAGTGAAAGCTTCAAATCCTTGACACCACCGCGATTATCATTGTATAATCGAGTTTGAAGGTCAAGACGCATGGGTTCGGTGGCAAGGGCCTCGGCCTGAATTAGTATTTATAGGGGGGGTCGATGAGGATCTCTCACAACAAATAAACTGGTTTTAATTGTTGGAACTGGAAAATCTTACCATCTTATAAAGAAGGGTGTATCGAGTAACACAGGGTGATCCATCGCTAGAAACATGGACTCGCTTGAGGTGCAAGAGTTCTCGGTGAAGGTTTTCAAAATGACGTACTTCACCAAGGGCTCGAGCACTAGGGTACATCTTGTGTTCTTCTTCAAAAGCACCGATTCCTTCGACAATAATGTCAACGCATTTGTCAAAACTGAAATGAGAGTTTAGTTTGCAATAAAAAGGATAAAAATTACCGAATAGTGTGATAATTATTCACCATCTCGCCTATGGAGAATAAGATCTCCTGGACACTGCGCTTATTGTTGAAAAAGGTTGGTCGTCCAAGACTGCGACCGCCAGCAGCTGATTGAGGTTGATATTGAGCGGTGGTAAAACGCTTGTTCAAAGCGGACAACTCATCATTTTTGGTGATGGATTCATCACTTATTCGCTTGCGTTCAGCAGTGGCAGCAGCGAGTCTTTCCTTCAGAGGAGGACGAGTACCTAAAAACAGATTAAAAAATGGCTTGTATCAACGGAAACTCACGTGACATTGTTAAGACGAAGTCACGTTCCGAAACAGTCCAGTCAGAGGGTCCGGAACGCTCCTGTCGAATAGAACGGAGACGATCACGATCACCCTTGAGTTTCTGTTCCAAAGCTTTGACTCGGTCATATTCTTGCCCCAAATCTTTGATTTCATTCTCCAGATCGAGACGCTTGTCTTGGTGGATTTGGGTGACGGCAGAATAGACAGGGGTCTAAAATAGTTTAAAAATAAAGTGATAAAGGGTCGTCAAAAGAACGTACCCGATTTCGACGCTTGTCAAAAGCCTCAACTTCTAAATGGTGGGTGCCTTCACGATAATGCTGTCCAAGTTGTTGCAAATGACGCTCATCAATGGGAGAATAATCTTCATAGTGGGGTGTCTCTGGGTCCATCTAAAAACAAAGGTGAAAAAAGTTTCTCTAAAATTGAAATATTACCAGAAAAACTCGTACTCACAATTGATATTTACAGTCGGTTGAAAAATTTCCGATTGAGGAAAGTTAAAAATTTCAGTATTTACTTCTGACAGTGTCGAATTTCACAAAAGCTCCTATTGGTCCACCATGAGTCATCGAGTAGGTGGAGGAGGCGGTAAACTGCTTTCTCGCTCGCTGATTGGAAGAAATGGCACGAGCGAACATGTCGAACAAATTCTAGAACTGATGCTTCTGAATGTCCCTTTTTGGAAATTTTTAAGAAAATTCTAAAGTCTATGTCACTGAGACACCTATTCTAACTGAAAAATTCCCTTAATAAATAAATAAGTGACTGATATTTCTTTGTTTAGTCGTGAATAAGGTTCGGCCAAAGGGTATTTGACAGCTTGTCGACGACAAGGGGTAACAATAGCAGGGGTTTGAGTGTCTCCAATGATCAAATAGTAGTCGAAATGTTTTTGAGCAAGGGCGTAAGTACTATCTTTAAAGAAGTCTGAGAGTTGCTCGAGGTTTTAAATTGTCACGTGATTAAATCCATCCCCTTCTACATCTCAATTCTCATTCCTAAGCCACGGTACACGTTTAGAATCATAATAAATGAACTGAATCGTGGTACCAAATCACGGATGATGGGACGGCGTAATACGTCAGGTGGGAAACAATATGGAAGATAAGTATCTATTGTAGCTGGTGTGACAGTTCTGAAGTTAGTGTTGGCGGATAAATCTATTCGATTTCGAAACAAACTCATACAGTCGATAGTTTCTGACTCGGGGTGAGCATATTGACTTATAAAACGTCTGGTCACACGATTTTCAGAACTGGCACAAAGGTCAATATTGATTCCAAAGCTGACTTTGAGGGCAACGCGTAGGTGGTATCGTAGGCATGAATCGTATAAATGTGTAGCTCTGCTGGGGGCATCAGCCAATTGCAATTTCGTGGACACCCAATCGACTTGGAGATGAATATTCATTTTTCGGCAATAGCGATAAACTCGTCGAAGGTTCCGTGTAAATATATGGTCCTTGATTCCATCATTTCTGAAGGCCGCTACGACGATAATGTTATCGCATAGCACTTTGACACGGGAGTTGCGTAGGCGTTCACCAAGGGAATATAACCCCTTCTCGATGGCCCAGAGTTCCTTAAAATTGGGTAAAATCATTAAAAATGTAGTAAAACTAACCTTGTAATGAATTCGATAACTATATTCTGACAGATCCCAGGTGAAAGTTCGGTATTGTAAAGCGCGCAAAGGCCCATAAGCCAAGCCAGCAGCAAATCCAGACGCGTCAGTAGAAATAGTATGAGATCGAAGTTCAGCAATCACGTGACTATCTTGAAGCCAAGTTCGTATCAAATCAGTCGGTTTCAATTGGAGCCATTTTTCGAGTTCAGTTTGTATGTAGAGATCGACAAGTATTGAATTTTCTAGGGCGAAATCATCTCGTTCGTAAGCCCGAGCAATAGCAATATTAAGTTCACGAATAAAAATACGCATGTCGGTGATAACTATTAACCAACTAATAAGCTTGCCTCGAATCACTTCCATAAGATGCATATCCCAGTATTTATCACGATGAGAGATTTCCAAGAGCTGATGAATCTGTTCAACAACGCGTGAATACTTTTCAGGCATAATTTCAATAGTACACTCGTTGGAATCGATGATAAAGCCAAGAAAAGTAACACGCTGAGCTGGAATCCAGTGACTTTTGGTAGCACTCAAGAAGACACCTAACGAATTGGTAAGTAGACAAATCATATATGATTCGCGAGAAGTTTCTCCAGGCCCATATGTGATGTTGTTGTCAAGAGTTATTCCAATCCGGTCGTCTATGTATAAACACCTGATAAATTATATTATGAATAAATTACGTTGAAATAAAGTCTTACGTTTGAAGTCCAAAATAAGAGAGAATCGTTTTGCCGTACATGTTCATTTCTTGATAATATGCAGGTGCGGTCCGGTGACCGAAAAACAGACATGTACATTGACCAATAAAACTGCCAAAACGAAATGCAGCAAAAGGTCGACTGTCGGGATCGATAACCATGTTGCTGAATCCAGACTTATCGTCACACACTACCATTCGACATCCGGGTCGGACAATACTGAGCAATGCTGATATTGAATCGAGTCTACAAGGGGGGGCCTTCTTTGGAGTGATACACTTTGAGATACTCCCATCTGAAAACTGAAATTAAAACGAGATTCGAACTCAGAAACCCTTACCTAAGCAGACACGGGGTTTTAATTCTTCGACAATGGTGGCCAAAAATAAACGGGCAAGGTTGATCCAAGTTTTGCCAAGTTTTCGAGTCGAACCAAGAAACTCTATCACGCCAGTTTTAAGCCACTTAACGAATTGCTTATAAATAGTGGTGGGAAATTGTCGACTCTTCTTGCTCTCGGGACACACCATTCGATCAGTAGGACCATCCTTATTACTGTAGCGAGCGACTGGAAAATATCCGGCGGTATAAGGAATGCGACGATCAACAGTAATAAAATGACCATTTCTTTTTCGGACTTTACCAGTGCGTGATTTAGAATAATACTCATCGACCAACTGCTTGCGATCTGGACGTTGACCTTTATATCGCAAACAATATTCGAGACTAAGAAATGCCTTAGAGTAAACAAAGCAATTACGACGATACTGGCGAGCGTTTTTCTTGTGAACCTTCTTAGAAAAGTGTAAAAAATCGCAACCAGTGTGAACACTTTGGTACACGCGATCCAGATAACTTTTGTTACGAATTAGAGGCATCCATTGGATCCAATTTTGACAAAAATCCTGAACGGAGCCACCATAAAAATCGAATTCGCTTCGCATCAACATATCATTGAGTCGTGGGGGAGGCAAATTCGGGTTTTCACCGTGGTGGAATATTTCCATTGACTGACAGTGACTAATTCGTTGCCAGCATTGATAATTGGTCATCCATTCACGAGAGGGCTTACAATAATAAGGGTTGGCAATAGTGTGAAGGTCATCAAGCCAAGGAAGGTCTCGTTCTGTCTGTAAAAGGGGATTTTGAGCAAATCGAAGCCCTTGTTCTATCTCATACAGGTACTCATAAGGACAATATGAAGAACCATCAGGGAGAAGACCACCGACATAGGGACGCTCATCAGTTGTTCGGTCGATCTTATCCAATAAACTCTCTTCACCCAGCCGGATGAGATCATTTTCAAGGGCATGTCGCTCTTCTAGAGGGCAGTCTCGAGGTTCACCATTGAGATGGGCCATTCAATTTGTCTGAAAAATAAAATTAAAAAGGGATAGGTGAGTCAGGCCTGGGTGTCTCAGGAGGGCTACATTCACTTCGCGATTTTAGACAAGACAGATCTGTCAGTTGGTGACGCTGGCTCGTTCGTCAAATTATTGTTGTTCATTCTGAACACTAGAAACTCATGGTTTTCAAATTTTCGACGTGATTCTTGGGTTTTGAAATGAATGTAGTATTTGGGTTTCGAACCCGGGATCCCTTGGGTGGAACAACCTCGGAATACCTGACCACTACACCAGATGCCCTCTGGGCAAAGGGGAAAAATTACGAATTTTGACGTAAACTGTTCTAAGTTTCTAGAATCTCAAATCAGACAGAATTTAATTCTGAACATCACCAGTTGAAAAATGTCACATATAAAAAATGGACGAGAATTGCTGAAATTGTCCCAAGACCACAGTGCAGGTTACCAACGTCATCAAAAGATACGAAGGGAACTTCTATTGGTATCGAACTTGAACAAAAAGCGACTACGTGATTGGTCAGCCGAAAATATCCTGGATTTCATTCTGGCCCATATGAAAGCTTCAGAAAAACGTTTAAAAAACAAAACGCTTATGTCAGTTGTTAATTCTATTAGAGATGTGTTCAAAGAATTTGAAATTGACACCTTTGCAAAGGAGGAAAAAGCGATCATGTGCGGTATGAACTATTTACGCACCCAGCGGTTAAAAGAGGACGATTCCAAAGAAAGGAAATCGAAACCGCGACTGATAAAAATCCAAACCTGGACAAAAATTCTTACCTTGGTTCTGGGTCCAATGGGCAAATCAGAGCGGGAGAAGGCTTGGAACAGGGTATTGGGTGTCACCCTGGTGTGGGCGTTAGCCTCTGGAGGGCGTCTGGGAGATGTTCTTGCCTTGGAGAAAAGAGATTTGTACCAGGTCCAAACTTCAAGTAGTGATTTTTGCCTAAACTGTGAGATTAGAAGTGGAAAATCCAATCGTTACGGAGATAGGGACTCCCGCTTGGTCCTATTCAAGAAAACAAATGAATTGTTTTGTCCAATAGAAACGTACGAATGGATGTGGAAAGATTTTCCGTTTCTGGAGGGGGGCATTTTTGCCATACCCAACCCGGATGATCCCGCAGAAAGGGTTACGACGGCCCAGATTATGTCTAGGGTCAAACAAAGGTGTAAAATTCTGGATATTCCAGAGGAACAAGTTCCTATGGCTCACTCTGCTCGGGCCTTTTTCATCAATTTTGCTTTACAAATGGATGTTCCGGCGGAACGTATTGCTAGATCAGTTAATTGGAGTTCAACAGAAATGATCCAGCATTACATTCAAAATATCCAGTATTTGGCTAATGCGCCTAATCGTACGATTTCGAACAATCAGTCTTCATTAGACATCTCGGAAGAATTCATTCCTATTCGAAAGGAATCCTTCTACTTCTAAGAAATTTTTGAAAATTTCTTATTTTCATATATATGTTATATATCTGTGAATTTATTTACCTGGTTATACTTGAAATAAATTTGCACCTGTGTTTGACAGTAGATTGGCTCTTTTATACATGTGTATAGTCTTTGAGAGTTATGGAAATAATATTCTTAATATTATCTAGAATAGCTAGGCTAAGATGATAGTCTACATGTAAACCACGTTACACGTGATTTATGTTCCAATAACTTATCCTAGACTTATATATCCCATGTAGCGAAGTTGAGACTTCCAGTAATAATGT
>SCLD01083071.1:0-14738 GCA_004367895.1 Oikopleura longicauda | reverse complement strand
GTGCACATACACATCAGGTGCATCAATACAGTCGTTTATTGTCCTCTATCTTGTCATCTCATTTATTACCATGCATGATGAAACGAAGTGCCTGGCGTAGTGTGGCCATTGGCGACATCCGTGAGGAGCCATGCATTTCAGAGAAATAAGTTTAAGTTTAGTTTTAGAGAAAGAATGATGTCAATTCTTTCCATTGCATGCATCGGAGTTATTATTGTTATATCTCTTATTGCAATTGGCATTGCAATAATCGCATTAATGTCGCTCTTCAGCTCCACTGATCACGTCCACGTGGAGCAAACGCAACAGGGCAATTCGTTCGACAACACGGTTGTAAACCCGGTCCATATGTAAATAAAGTCATAACTTAACTGAAGCTTTTTTTCGAATTTTAATACAATAAAGGTCAACAATAGCTGCATGCAGTGACAACTCGACAACACTGAGGATTTTTTGTGCCCGTACTCCTTCTCAAAATCACGAACGGATATCATCTGACTCTAACTGGGGGTCAAAGGATGCTCTCAAATGAAACTGAAACATATACCTGAGCTACATGTTATCGGTCCAGTTAACGCCAATAACTAGTCTTTGTCTCTATATCTCATAACTTATGATAAGGTACATTGTAGGGGCGTGACAAATCTAAACATATTACTGTACGGTTACAGTAAGGAAAAACTCACATACACCGTTTGACAAGAGATTTTGATAATGCCAGCCAATTGCGAAACCAATGGGATTCTTTATTTAAAGACAATACTGCAAAACATTTGTAATCTGTGTAATGAAGACGATGGGCTACGAACATGCTCATACGCGTGTGCGGATGTTAAACTATACTTCGCGAATTGGGACTTATTATCCCAATATCACCAGTGACGATGTTCATGTCCTCATGGCCTCATGTCCCAAGTTTTGGCAAAATGAATCAAACAAAGTTCAAATTGAACCAGCCTCATTGCCACTTACGTTACTTGGTCAAACGGCTAGATTAGCGTACTGCTCAGGAATGACGATTCTACAAGTGTTTTCTTCGAAAAACCGATTCAACCAAAGTCGATTTTGTAGAAATCTAAACGAGTCGCCCTTGCCATTTTAGCCATTGCCACGTGTTTGCTACTGATTGAGAGGGAGTATCAGTTTGTGACACTACTGTGGCAAACCACAAAAAGCAAATTTTCAAAACTGGCCTTTCTTTTCGCCGCTTTATTTCCCGATTTGGTGGACTCAATTACCGATGCAATTTATTTTGATTCGTTTGACGAACGCATGTCACTGATAACAATACCGAGCGGCGTTTTTCATGCGATGACAATTTTTCTTTTTGTAGGTGAGGCTGCTTAGCAGAGAATATAAGAAAATTTACTATTTTCAATATAGCTATTATCAAGGACGTTTTATGTCTTTATCTAACCGCGCGACAATATTGCCTGTCAAAGTCGTCCATTCTACGGGAGGTCACTAAAAAGGCAATGCCTGATGGGGATCAAGTCCAGCTAAAAACGTTCAAGTTGATCATTCCTGTTTGATGGAGGACTTCGTCCAGTCAAACTTGCAGTTTTTTTACGTTGAAAAGTTTCTACTCGAAGAGGACACTTTGATCTATGTTAAATCAATTCGCGTGGTATCTTGTTCAACTCGTCATGCTGTTGATTGAAAACAAGTTTCAATACAACTTCCGAGTGTTTTTGATTGTCGCCCAGGGCATCATTGCCGGGATTTATCCCATTTCTCGACTTAGTGGCTGCATGCACCAAATGAAGCGGAAAGACGACAAAATTGTTGGCGCATGTGTTCGTTACAACTATGAAGATCAAAAATTAACGGCGACGCCTTTTCGCATCGAGTGCTTGATTGCGAACGGTTATATTTTGCTGATCAGTTCAATGTTGACGTTGCTCGGCATTTTCGGATTCAACATTTACATTTCGAAAGCTTTTGGTAAGTCCATAACCATTTAGATGTTGATCCAATTTTCTATGCACAAAGTCCCACGGCGTCGAATCACGATTCAACTGGCGGAACCACCAATTTTACCATCTGACCATCGTCTGAACTCCTTACCGTCTTCTTGAAAATAAACTTTTTTGTATTTTTCGTTTATTGCACAGTGCTCATTTGGTGGGAGAAAGTGTTTTAATCTTCGGAGGAACGGCCGTGCTGAGCTGCAGCAGAACGTGCGGCACCCGCAAGTTTGTCGGTAACGGGGGCCAAACAAGAAGACGACGAAGTTCTTTAAATTTAAAAATTTAGATTTTACAATGGCTTTACAGCCGTGTTAGGAGTACTTATCGTCGACATACGTTGATCGTCAACTGTATAGTATCTAAAGTTTTGTCTTGAATTTTACTCACGTTTCGTGATCGATCCTGTTTTTTGCAACAATGGCAACAAAAGCGACAATGAAGATAATAATAGGCACAATAATGATAACAAGTAGAATGGCACCGAGTGCTTTGCCAGCTTTTTTCATGCTCATATGGTCGGTCCACGGGTTGTCATATGGGCACTCTTCCAAGCCGTTAAGTTCCCACTCAAGGTACTCGTCAAAGTCATCCGTACAGCAATACTCCATTGTAACGTTGTTAGTTTGTCCGTCCACATATTTAGTGGCCAAAGCGCATTGTTCCCCCTGGCCCATGCGTGGTATCGTTTGATCGTATATGAATTGTAGATCCAGTGGCATAATTGCTTTCTTTTAAAAAACCCGTAAAGTAGTTTTAACTCAAACTTACCACCTGCTGAGCCATCGATGGCGGTGCTGAGGGCGTTCCCCATTAGTGTAAAGAAAAACATGATGTACTGACTGAGTGACAAAAATCGGTTACTCATTTTTGTCATCATCTAGAATGTCAAATGACACGGAGGGTTCGTGGCAACACATTTCAGGGGTAAAATCCCTTTTTACATGGCCCTTTTTACACGGCGCTGTCAAAAAGGGTCTTTTTCGTGATTTGGCCATTTTTACATCATTGTGACTCACCATTGTAGTGACTCACTAGACAAAAGGGCCAATGGGGACAGAGCAACGGGCATGGGGCAAATGACGCGCATCTTGGAGAAAAAGAGAAAAGTAAAAAATGAAATAACGAAAGAGTAACATAAAATCTATTTAGAACATTAAGTCGAGATGTTAAGTGGTGGCGGCCAATTTTTTCTTGATCCCGGGTGCCGATTTTCAAATGGTCAAGATTTGGGATTATCAAAATCAAACGTGCGTTCAAACACAGAAGGCCACGTCAGAATGTCACCGCTATTATTCTCGCTGGCAGTGAAGACGGCAGTTTACGCATTTGGCATGCGAATACGTATCGACTTGAGAATTGTCTAAGTTATAATACGAAGAATTTGAACGTCTGTTCAGTAGCCAGCTAACAGTAAGCTTTGACAAGCAAGACCGAATGTTCAGTATAAAAGAGTTAATGCGAAGGAAAATCACCCCGAAAGTCTCGCCCGAGGCTCTTGGATGATGAAACTGATCCTGTTTTCACCGGAATGCTTCGACTCGAAAGAGCACCACAGAAATGAAAATCACGTCACGTCAAACGCGGAAAAATGAATCGTTAACCCATTTGAATGAATTCCATGAGAAACCCAATAAAGTATGTTAGCAAAGTTGCGTTTATTAAGAAGACAAATAGTCAAGACGAATTAGAGAAGTTATACAGTATTCTATGCAAAAATCATTTTACAGAAAACGAGAACATTTTAGGCATTGGCCCCGTTTTTATATGGTGAAGTATAAACCTTGAGTAATGTAAAAACTTTGATTGGCTGATCGTTGGGGTGAGTTCATTATCGGAACGCGAAGTTTAGCTGCTGGAGTTGAAAAAGTCTCGCAAATCTGAGCACTCTAGGATACCAAAGAGTTCGAGTTTACCACCCAGTGGGTCAAAACGTCCCTCATTCGCCAGCAGGAATTAAGTTTTGCTATATTTTTGACAGAATAATTCTTATTAAGAATGAAATATTATGTAGATCAATGTAGCGTTTAGAGTGACGTACAGTAAATCTTTGTACATTGAACATTACAACAAAAGGAAAAGTACCAATAAAAGGATAATCAAAGAGAACTTTTGATAAGAGTAAAACAGAAATGGAGCAAGACAATCTTGTTTTAACAGGATGGTGCAGTAAAAAAGGGGCTAGTGGCATTTTATCTTTTCAATGAGAAGTGACATTTCAAAACTGACTGTCAAAAAATCAGTCTGAATTACTTTTTGCTCTAGTCGTTCATGATCACAGCGGAAAGAACTAGTTCTTGAGAAAAAATCGATGACTCGCGTTGAACCTGATTTACATGATAATGCTGTGTACAAATACAATACACTGTTCAAGTATCTGGCCATACTGACAATGCCATTTGAAGGCGTTTTCTTCTTTGGAACTATTATGGGCTGGCCGAATTTAGGTTTGAGGTTGTCAGTCGGTTTTGAGTGAGTTTAATACGGGATATCACTGACAATCCCAATACTGGCCGAGTTATATAAAAAACAGGGTGTCTATGCCGACGTGTGTAGTGTGTCGAATAGTACTACAGTCGATAATGTGACTGGTATCGTCAACTGTAACGAGCGTGACGAGCTATTCTCCGCGGCTGGCACGCTTGGCAGTATTGCAATGAACTGTATGACATTTCCACTTGGAGTTTTATTCGACCGTTACGGCACTTTCGTCTCTCGCTCACTGTGCACGACATTGATGACGATTGGGTTGGTGTTTTTGATGTTTGCTGTTGAAGTCAACTGGTTTATCTTCCCAGGTATCATGTTATTTTGCTCCGGCTCATTCACATTGCTGGTGACCAATCATCCGTTGAGTCAATTGTTTCCCAACGGAACAGCTCTTATAATTGTGTTTGGCCAGTGCGTGTTCCAAGCGTCGAACTCGGTGTTTCGTCTCTGGTCAGTTCTATTTGATAATGGCATCAAATTCAAATTGATTGTCATACTTAATCTATCATTCACCATTGTCCACTGGTTCCGAACCATTTTGTTGATGCCTATCGGCTGGGTAAATGGATCAACTGCACCTCATTACCAATCGGTATATTATCGTGGTGTTTCGCTAGCCAAAAGGAAGACGTCTAATTCGAATGCTGACGAAGAACAGTCAAAAAAAGCAATCGACTGTATACTGTCGCTCGAGTACATGCTCTTTCTAGCGTGGATATCGATTGGTAATTTGGACGCGATTTTTGTCACTTTTACCTGGTCACAATATGCTCGATACGCGATGGAGGATTATATCGAACTGGTTGATTTCTTTGGCAACTTATTATGGACAGCGGCCGTATGGTCGATTGTGTCCGGTTTGATTACGGATTGGATTTCGCCCATGATAAAAAGTCAGTCGCCAATGAATGCCAAGGTCATAGTCATCCTGGCGACAATGCTTTTCGACAACTTCACCGGAGTATTAATGCATGGACTGCAGTATAGACAGACGGAAACGGCTGCATACGCCGTTGTCTTTGTCTACAATGCATTTCGCGCATTGTTGTACTCGTCTGCCTCGGTTTATGTTAAATGCAATTACCCAAATCATGTGTTTGGCACTTTGATGGGCGTCTTCCGTATTACAATGGGTGAGTTACAATTTTAAGTTTTTTATACAATCGTCTAAGGTGTTTCATCACTCGCTAACTTGGCCCTGGTTCGTGTACTGACTGATTTTGGCGTTGATGGCTATATGTACATGATTTCGGCTTTCAGCTTTTTACTGGTGCTAACCTTACCCTTTCCTGTTTACTCGCTTTATGCAAAAATCAAGAAACAATAAATAATTAACAGTGTGGCAGCTTTACAGTTTAAATGGACGATTGTAACAATCAAACAACTTGACAGATGCATTTTTGCAGAGTGTACATAAAGACAAACTAGTGAGCAGGATATAAGCGTTCTTTGCTCTCATTCGTTTAACTGTGTGTACGTTTTCACTACAGTGGTACAATAACGTGCACCACTGTAAAGAATGGTGCAATTTAGTGACCTTATGTATTTTGAAGCATCCAAAATGTCGTTGTCATAGGTAATTAATTTTGCCGTAGTGAGAGTAACAGTCAAAAGTATCTAGCTAGTTAGTACCGGTAAGTAGATTACTGCGGTGAACTTGTTGCGGCAACAATTGTGCTCGATTTCAGTTATCTTGAACTTTTTTTTGCGCGATGGCGCCAGAACGCAGAACAAACGTATAAATACCACGTTCAACTGGACAATGAACGTGTAAGAGTAATTCACCATAATCTGTATGAGGTTGACTCTGTATTTAACTGGACTGTCTAATGCTGCTCCAAACAAAAAGAAGAAAGCGTCATCCACTGTCGAAATGGCCGCAGCACTGTTGACGCGCGCGTTTTCACCCCGCATGGCAATTGATTATGGTTGTGCCGGACGCGGTGAGTTTAACCCTTTTTCAGTAACAATTGGAGCGCCTATCGATGACATTGACCATGCGTTCTTCGTGTGGAAAACGTGCGTTCAATGCGCCACTGAGGACGATAAACCGATATTTGGCGCGTACGAGTATGATGTAGCTGATGACTATTGCGGCAAGTTAAAACGTATTAGTTCATTCTAGTGCAACTTATACGTTAAGGCTTAACCAATCGCGGTTTATGCGAGTGCGATCGCGTTCTTATTAATAAACTAGCCGCTGCCGATCCACTGTTGAAACCGATTCAAGTGTCTGAATGCGTCAACGGCAATGGTGGAAAATGGGTTTTGGCATGTTGCAACTGGGACAATCACCGCTTTGCCGTGTTCAATCAAAATTTCAGCTGCTGCGGGGTTGATGGCGTCAAGAACATCGGATTATGCTGAGTCCGTCTTTCGAGTCCAAAATACACGCGAAACAACTGATAAATAGACAATGAAGTGTCGACAAATTAGTACTACTGCTTCATGTCTAGTTGAGTGACAAGGCCACGTTCGGACTTGTCACCTGTTTCCTATTTGACCGTCAAACACTCGGCGTAATCTCTTGAATGCTATAATATAAACTTGGCTTTATTGTACGGTAAATATCTGTCTATATATGTACATAGTTTTTGGCGTGAGTGTGTGTGATTTGTTGTCTGTTTTTTCAATTGTCAAGCTGGGGCAATGTGGATGTGTGTAGTAGTAGTAATTGTAGTCGTGGTCATCGTAGTAGTAGTGGCATCATCAAAAATTTAAGGTTTTTCGTCTTTGTAGCCCCGGGATTAAAACTGTATGAGTGTTAAGTGCTATTTTCAACGTCAGAACAAGTCAAATCCGTTCCCGCCGTGTGACTGATTTTTCCATTTTGCCACGAACAAGGTCGTCGCCAAAGGATTCGTGTTGGAGGTGGATGGCTTTTTTATAATTTTTTTAAATGACTTAAAAGTACCACAGTACCTGATGCGGGTGTTGATGTGTTTGCTGCACGCCGCAATTGTCCTCGTCCAACGCACAAAAGTAACAATCGGCCGCTTTGTTTCCATGTGGACAGAGTGAGACTTCAAATGTGACTTGTGTTAATTCAATTTGTGCGCAAAGAGAGTGAACCATGGCTCTGATACCTTTGCGTTGAGGCGGCGGGGCCTGTTTCCTTTGAAGTGCGCGGGTGAGTTGAAGAATGGACGGTTTCTTTTTTAATTTCTCCATTTCATAAGCTAAAACAGAAACAAAAGTGGATTACTTTTTATATGCGCACACATATGCATAGACACACATACAAAACACGTATATAGACTGTGGTTTCAACCAAACAAAAACACCATATCTAATTTACCCAAATGCACCGCATCCTTGAATTTGCGCGTTTGATGAAAGCTGAAAGTAGGCTTAAAATTAATTTCAAAAAAGCATAGCTTTTACTTTTTCGCAGCCTCCTTGGTCCGATCATCCTGCTGCGTGATTGCCGTCACGCCGGCTTGGAACTCTTCGACTGCTTCTTTCTTGATTGAGCTGGGCGATGATTTGGCGGAGCGTTTTTGTCTAGATTAGCATTTTTAAAAATGGGCATTTTAATAGGGCCCAGAGATTACGATATTACAATGTCACGTTTCATCATGTCAAACTCGTCTTCATCATCCTCCCAACAACCACAGATCCAGGCGCAACATGAGAGACAGGCACTGTTAGTGAGTTGAGTTCTCTAAGCTTGTAATTCATTCATTGTAATATCGTTGACGCAATTTCTCTGATGCAATAGGTGCGCTTTCTATCAATTCATTCCTTGACAAAACCGCCGCTAGAATCGACAGTAACAAGTACCATAAATTGGCCATTTGACCTTGTGAGGGGTCAAATTATTCCGACGATTAGCTTTTAATTGACGGTTTGTTCATTAAAATGGAAAGGTCCATTATGTTCCCAGCGGATTATTTTCATTTTGTTTCGGTCGCGGCAGATATAAGTTATTCACACGTAGTAGTTGTTTGTTTTGTTAACGCTCTCTGTCGAGTGAGTCGTTTGTCTCAGAAAAAGTTTCAATGTTCCTTCTGAACAGAAAAGTGTATGTGTATTTATCTATCGGTTTGCTGCTTTCCTCGGGATTTCTCTCTCACTCAACCTCTCTCTCTTTCACTCTCTCTCTCTCTCTGACTACCTGCCTCCGGTTGCCGCAATTGCAGTATGGAGCGGAGACTAAAGGACAGAGAGTGAGTATGTGTAATATTCCGAATGTACAGTTGTCTGTCAAATAAGGCCATTGGCAAAATGGCAGGGAAGAAGTGACTTGTGTTTTGTTGATGCTTAGTTAGTCACATTTTGCATTCAACCATAGGATGTGGTTTTTCATGGATTATTCTGCTCGTTTTTATCACCACCCCTTGTTGAAAATGTATGCAGGCAAATAAAAAAGGAACGTGAGTTGAACTCGTCCATAGTTGAACAGACTTAGCTCTGGTAACGCTCGGGAGACTCTGATGATTTGATTTAACCACACTTTCAATTAACACAGCATATTTGCTGCTTATTAGAGTGTAAGGAACATTATTAATATGCTTACGGGGAGTGATGTATTGCCGACGTCAGCAGATTATAAAGAACATCAACAACAACAACAACTACTACGACTACTACGACATATATTTTTGTAAGTGTCAATTAATAATGAGTCCAGCAAACCAACTTTAGACTAAAGTCTTTAGTCGATAGACTTATACAGCATTTAAGGACGTAGCAAGGGCAAACATGGCGACCGTGTCTGACTTGAAATAGAAAAAAGATGCGACTATCAATGATCCATTTCCTTTAACTGGCGCCTGACACGTTGTCATTTTCGAAAAATAGAGTTCACCGAACATGACTTAATAGCCTTGGCAACGCTGCCATGTCCATTCCAAATGGGGTCAAGGGCTAAGTGGCCGACTTGTCAACCAAATTGAGTTATATTCTACAAAGTATATAACCAAAGAGTACAATGTGGCTCGCCATTTTGGTCAAGTGAACGAGCCAGGAAATATATTGCGACCAACATGTCCGCAAAGACGCCCGTTTGTCTAAACAATAGACTAGGTCGAAGAGGTTTGGCATTTGAATTTTGGCATCCTAAGTCGTGACGATGAAGCGGCTACAAAATCTACGATGCGCATTCAAATTAGATGAAAATTGAGGATTACAGGGCTTTGCTCAGATTTACAGTATGCATTGAATTTAAAGTAAAAACAGTAATGCCAAGGTTCTATACTGCGGCATATAGAATAGGCACATACAATCGGCCATTTAGAAAGTCGGTCGGGTATAGACTATGGGACGAGAACATACCGGGGACAACCAGTCTATACTATAGTTGCCCCCGGCATTCCCTTGTACTTGGCCCATAATTCAATAATTCACACAAAGTACGTTTTCTTAAGTTCAACAAGAGTTGGAACGCGCCGGACATTGATACAATTAAAAAGTAAAATTCCACTTCGCATATCTGAATGCGAAATGGGGATCTCGTATCTGAACCCCGAATCTAGGGTAACTATTGGTGTCACTTTTCCGCTTAATTTGAGATGACACAACGAAGAGCCGTTCACTCAACCTATAAATTGCCGACATCAATTATACAACTTAGTACCGTCAGGTAAACATAAACCGGCAACACCGAGTCATATAATATACGTCTCATAAAATCGAAAAGTGTAAAACAATTGATTAACACTTTACTACCGTGACAATTTGTTTATAAGTCACCTCATCATCATCAGTTGGTCAGAAATCACAAATCATGAGTGGTGAGTCAAGTTTTAACCTTTTGAGTTCTGACTCAGAGAAATTTTCAGCCGATGAACCAAAAGAAGTTCGCTTTCCAGCGCTGACACGACTAGTTGCCGAGACGCTGAAAGGTAGCCAGGTGACCGATGACTTTCTCAAGGAGTCAACCAATCGACATGAGCTTAAAATCGCGCGTGAATTTCGCCAGGCACGACCCGTCTATCAATTCATTCACGTCTTCCACCGCTGGATCAAGCCTGTCTTTGCCGAATTTGTCGCCACTTTTATGTTGCTCTTTTGGGCGTGCATGTTACAACCGCAGCCATCAGGACCAGATCAACATATCTCATACCAAATGATGCCCGCTTTATCCGCCGGCATCGCCTTGATAATTATAATCACCGTTTTCTGGGATATTTGCGTCATCCAATTCAATCCGGCCGTTACCATCTCACTCGTCTTGGCCGAAGTGCTTCCATTTCGATTAATGCTGCCGAATATAATAGCCCAGCTAGCCGGTGCCACACTGGCGTCATTCATTGCCGCCGAGTTAAGGGGCTATCCAGTTGGGATGATTCCGATAACAAGCGAATCAAATGTAGGCGCCATTATATGGGCCGAGATTTTGTTCACCTTTGCCATGAACTTCGCCACGGCCGCGGCGCTACTCGATGACAAGTATGCGCATCAGTTGACGCCATACGTGATTGGGATGACCGTTTTCCAGGTTTTTTATTTTTATTTTTTTTGAAAGAAATAACTGAGCGTTTTTTGAAAGGGTGTATTAGGTGGATGGCATGTTGGCGCTGGATGCATGAACCCGGCCCGTGTCTTCGGCCCGGCCGTGATTGGCAACGAGTGGAGCAAGCATTGGGTCTGGTGGGCAAGTGAAATTGTCGGCGCCTGTCTTGCCGTCATCATTGTTCGACTGTTTTTTGCGCCTCTATACGCGAGTGATGAAAAGAGCGGTCTGTGGTGGTGGCGAGTCTATCAGCGTATTCATCAGCCGAGAAAAACGACGAAGAAAAGCAAGAAGAAAAACTTCTCCTCGTGGGCAGCCGTGTACCGACGACGCAATCGCAACGATCAGGTTGACGATGAGAACAATGACAATGATTATGATGTATAATTCTTAAACTACAATAAACTAATGATTAGAAATCGAGCTTTAAAATGTCTGCTGCACAGTGCAGCCTACACTTTTTAACGGAATACAACAGTGATATAGCTTACCGTACAAGCTAGCTCCAAACAAATTAGCTGACAGTGAAGTCTACGTGGTCAAATTAGTATACCGAATGTAATGTTTACTTTATAACAAAATAATAAGCACTAAAGAATACAAGTAAACGATCAGATCAGACTACGTTGCTTCTGTAGACAATAACGGACCTACGGACAATAACGGACCTGTCCGAAGTAACAATAAAGCAAAACAAACCGTTCAAAAAATTAAGGGACTTTTGGAATTTAAGGAACCAAACCTCTAAAATCACAAAATAAATCAGTCCCTTAATTGGGCCACCGACTGTAGTCACGTCAGTAAGACGTGCCACGGCAATTGAGGTCGCTTTTGGACTTGACTCTTCTTGGCCCCCGGCAACTGTCTAATTTTGACCCGGCAACTACCTAGTTTAAGGTCGTTCAATTTAAAGCGACATTGAATGTCCACTGTTGTTCAGTGAGTTAGGCTGCTTCTGTCATATCAGAAAGAGAACTTGTACAACTATGGAAATGAATGATGATGATTTTCATCGCAACTGTCAATTGGTTGCAAAGTTTGTCACTGATTATCATGGAAAAATGAACACACGCGAATTTCCCGTCATTGGCAATGTTAAACCAGGTCAAGTTTACGAGGCTTTAGATCGACAAGTGAATGTAGATGGTGAGAAGAGTCTCACCAAGCTGCTGAATGAGGTGATGGAGAAGATAGTGCCTGGCATGTGCCATTGGAGTCATCCGGAAAATATTGCCTGGTTCCCTAATGTTCACAGCAAGATAAGTACGCTTGGAATTATACTCGAGCATGAGTTAAACTGTGTCGGCTTCTCATGGTCAGCCTCGCCAGCGCTCACGGAGCTCGAGCAGTTAACAATGGACTGGCTTGTTGATTGTTTTGGCCTTCCGGAGCACTTCAAGTTTAGTGCGAAGGGTGCCGCCGGCGGCTGTTTCCAGGGAATGGCCAGCAATGCTGTTTTCTGTGCTTGTCTCGCTGCCCGATCGCGTGTGCTGGTGACGATTGATCCGGATCCACTGAAGTTGGTTGCTTACTGCTCAGATCAGGTATATTTTTTGCGGAAATGTTGTACGTTATAATGAAATTAACGTTTAATCCCATCATAGCAAACTCAGCAAATGCCTTCGCCAGCCTTCTATTTTAACTGTGGATACTAACTAAACACACATACTTCTGGTTCAATTTACTTTCAGGCTCACTCGTCATGTACCCGTGCCGCCAAAATGAGCCTGATGAAATGTCGCACTATTAATAGTGGTGATGATGCAAGACTCAAGCCGGACGCTCTGATTGCTCAGTTTCGCGCTGATCTGGCTAGTGGTCTAATCCCTGCCTTTGTCGTCATTACGCTTGGCACTACTGGGCTCTGTGCATTTGATGACTTGGCTGGATGTGGTGCGGCGATTCGCGCGTTTGAAGCTGAGAACAATCTGAAAATTTGGATTCACGTCGATGCCGCTTACGGTGGGCCATTGTTTTGGATTGAAGAGAAACGCTATTTACTCAATGGCATCGAGCATGTTGACTCATTCAATGCAAACCTGTCCAAAGTTGGCCTGGTCGGGCTTGATTCGTCCCCAATGTGGATACGGAACAGAAGTGACATGGAGAATTCCTTTGTCGAAGATCCTGACTATCTGCGTGGCCACGAGAATGAGTTTGACGAGCGAGACTATCAAGTCAATTTTCGGAATTGGACAATTCCCTTTAGCCGAAAGTTCCGTGCCATTCGCGTTTGGTTGACCATGAAGGTCAGTTTTGACTAACTCATTTACTTATTAACACCGCCTTTTCTTTAGTGGTTTGGAAAGTCAGGTCTAGAAGCAAGCTCGCGTCACCATCATGAAATGGCTCTTCATTTTAGCGCACTAATCAAAGCGTGTGATAAATTTAAAGTGATTTTTCCCGTTCAATGGGGCCTCGTCTGTTTCCAGTTGAAATCAGGCGACAATGTTCTACACGAGCAGATTGCGAATGAGTTGAAGCGTCAACACGGCGTGATAATGACGACTTCACTGTGGCGTGGTGAAGTCTACCTACGTGCAACATTCAACCCGCTCACCTCTTCGATTGATAGCTGTGAACGTGTATTTGACTTGATCGTTCAAACTACTGACTGTCTATTGAGTAACTGATGTGTGCCTTGATTCCCACGAATAAATCACTATCTAAAATAGACGGCTGACAAAATTGGATACGGGGAGTCGTAAACTACCGGGAATATGTACCAGTGATTCAAGTTACTAGCAGAACACTGGCTCAGTGTAAAGTACTGGATATGCTCAGTGTATGGGTAAAGGTTAGGTGTGGGGTATTAGTAGGTACTAACATATGGAAATTAAGGCCAAAATTCATTTTTCGATACGGCCCCTGTGTTTTATAAATTTGAGTGGTCTTAGGTAAAGTTAGTTTGGAAATTTCGATTTTTTAGCGACAGTGGAAGTTTCGTCGGCGAAAACGAAAAGTGGAACTCTTTAGCTTTTTTTTCTTTTCGTGGAACTCTTTAGGGTGGAAGTTTTTAGCATATCCCTGTAACATCCTGACCCTGATTCTAATTATAATTTCCAGACCCTGATTTCAATAATAATATCCTGACCCTTATGTCGATCATAAAATTCTAGCCCTTATTCGCATATCAATATCCTGACCCTTATTCTTATTATATTGTCCTAACTTTTATGGCAATTATAATATCCTAACCCTTATTCCCATTATAGTATTCCTTACCTCATTCCCACTTTCATAGCCTAACCCTAATTTGTATTATATAAGACAGCCCTTATTTTAACTGCGTTTTAACTCTTATTCTCATTATTAATCTCTATTGATTTTCTCCTTACTTTTGTTTCCCGTTATAATCATTTATTATTATCCTTTTTTTAATCATAATATACTAACCTTAATTTGAGTTATAATATTCTGACCCTAGTTTCCGTTTTAATTGTTTGCCCTTATTCCCAATATAAAGTCCTAACTCTTGTTTTCATTGAAATTTCTTGACCTTAATTCCCATTGCAATGTATTTTAATATCTTAACCTCTATTTCAGCTATAATATCTTGGCCCTAATTTCAATATTATATTAATCCTAGTTTTCATTTTAATATCCTGACCGTACTAGTAAGTCTCATTCTATTCGGAAAAGACTATTCCCCACTGTTTTCATCGAAACCCAATTTTTGGGCAGAAAATGGAAAAATAAAAAATCGTTTTTTCGTCGAAACTTTTTGAACGAAAAAAAGTTTCGATGAAAAACTAAAAAGTTTCGACGAAAAACGAAAAGGGTTTCGACAAAAAAACAAATGACTTTCGACGAAAAACAAGTTT
>SCLD01082959.1:0-14742 GCA_004367895.1 Oikopleura longicauda | reverse complement strand
ATTTTAGACTTACAACATTAGCCAACTGTACAAAATTGTCTCTCTCATCAAACTGCATTGAAAAACTTGGAAATTTGGGTGGGCTGAAGAATTTGAAGATTTTATGTCTTTCCCGAAACAACATTAAAATGTTCAATGGCGTTGATGGAGTTGGCGACACGTTAGGTAAGCTACAGAAGTCATTATCTCGGCTTCATTTTCACCATAAGAGGAGTTGTGGATCTCATACAACAACATCGAAAAGCTGAAGGGTATTCACGTACTAAAGAAGTTACGCGTGTTATGCATGTCGAACAACAATGTCAAGGTACAGTTTTTATGCTTTTCACACAATTCAATAGTTGACAGGATTGGGGCGAGTTTTCGAAACTGGCCGACTTACCCGTATTACAAGAACTTGTTTTCAATGGGAACCCGCTCGAGGAGAAAATGGTGGCTGACGGCGATTACTATGACAAAGTGAAAGACAAAATTAAGTCACTCAAAAAGCTCGACGCAAGGCCAATTGTGCGCGATGAAGATGATGACGAGTAACAGTTCTTTTGCAGTTTCGTTATTGCCAAATATACTTTCAACCAGAGTTTTATAAAAAAGATTATCGTCTTAGGCGTTTTCACCCTAGTCGCTGTAACACAAAAGACATAGTTGTTGGTAAAGTTTTTAAAAAAATGGAAAAATGAAAAAAGAGCTTAGAAAGCCTGTTTAAAGTAGTTTTGACTGTACTTCAGTTTATGGGTTATGTTAACATATTGATCCAGATTCGAAACAATCAAATGCTTTTTAATTATCAAGAACATACTTGACTACGATGTGCTTGACACGATTATGCTTTTATCCGATTGCACAAAGTGTTCAGGGAGGGGATAATGGCGAAATGTAAAAGACATAGACTAGAGTCCATTATGAACAATATTGAGTCTCATCGACGCTATTTCCGTAGTTTATGGAAAGAGAAAATCACCGGCGATCTGCCTGAATCAACGCCACTCGTATATGAAGACCACGTCCCAAAAAAGAAACAATCAAAACTGTGCAAAGGGCTCCGACGATTTCGGCGACATTTTATACGCGAGTTGAAAATAATCTGCTCGCCTGATAAACAGCGCGAGATAAGGCGACAATTGAAAGACAAGAAGAAGGCGGAAAAGATGAAGAGGTTAGGTTCTGTTTCTGAAGTTTAGAGTGTACAACTTTTCTCGAGATATCAAAGTTTTCGCAACAATTTCATTTCCGGTACCGTTGGCGGACGAGGCGGTAATAATGACATCAATGACTCTTCACGATACAAGGTAAACCTGGTCCTCGCTGTCACCACATCTAGTTGTAGTTATAGCGGCTGTTAACAACGCTTGACGCGCGTGATCGCTATGAAGGATGGCTTGATATAACTCATCAGTTCCAACAGCAATACATGACAAGCCACCAACAAGCACAGGACAATGAAGACGAAGATGGGGATGACGATGGTTCCGATCCAGAACTAGAGTCGCTTGAGTCTCTGAATGAAGGAAACTTTCTCCAGCACTTATAGATTTAGAAATACTAGTTCATCGAAGAACGTTTTTTAAAGACGACGACGAGGATCAGGAGCACGATCAAATGGCAGAGGACGAAATCGATCAGGATAATGATGGCGAACAAGGCGAGGATGACGAAGACATGGACTTTGATTGTGATTTGGACGAGATTGAGGAAGACGAAGACGACAAAGACCAGGGAGAAATGGTGGAAATGATCGAAAATGATGCGGAAATGGCAAATGGCGGACACGATGCAGCTGGTTTTGGCAGTGATGACGAGGATCGTGCCAATCGAGCAATGGGCTTTGGTCAAATGAGTATGGGCCAAGACGATGATCCCCAATCAACTGGTTTCCTCGAGCGATCACTCAAAAGCGCCGCCCAATGCGCCACACTGGCCAAATCAGCCCAATCAGTGGGGACGTCAGTAACAACGCAGAAAACCTATGGCTCGGGCTATCGAACGGACACATCATGCTCGGAGTTGTATGTTTAGTTTGTTAGCCTTATTGTAAACTGTTAGAATGTAATGATAACACTGTATACCTTGTTTTTGTTAACTTCTTTGTAATTCTCACTATAAATAGATAAATAACGCAAGTTTTTTTTTGTCACATTCTTCATGGATATATTTAGAGATCATGATTATGCTCTTGGTAATGTGCTAACATAAGTCTATGAGTACATGTGACCCGTTTAGTGTATTTTACATTTCAGATCATTAAATATTCTCAACTTCTTCAGTCAGCATGAGAGTTAACATATGTTGCCATTGAGGTTATAATTGCAATATGCAATGTTTAGTTTCCTTATAAACTGATCCAAACGAAAGAAATATAAAATGAAACTTGCTTTTATTGTGTCGACCGTTGTTGCCCAGCAATGTCCGGAAAACAACGAGTATGGCTATTGTCAGTTCGAGAGCAATGTTCCCTCTCATTTGCCCTATCAAAAATCGTGCGAACAATTCATCCAATGTGACGAGTACGGGCGTCAGTTTCTGTGCGATTGCCCGGCCGGACTCTACTACAATCATCGCGATGGCGCCTGCCACTGGCCTGATGCGCGCGAGTGTTGCATGAAGGACGATGGCCTGGCCCATCGCCCATGTAATTCCTTTGCCGGGTGCGAGGTGGACACGCCAACGCGTCCCGGTTACTGCGATCAGACCGAGGATCGGCCACTTTACTTGAACGATGATGAGACATGCACAGGCTATGTCAAGTGTGACGAGTTCGGCGTCCAGTTCAAGTGCCAATGTCCCGACGGGCTCATGTGGCACCGGGGCGCGTGTGACTGGCCCCGTGAAGCCCCGGGCGCATGTTGCATGGAAAATGGCGCCGCTCACCGTCCCTGTCCTTAAGTAACTGTACTACTATAGGATCATACTGTTCAAATCCACTTTACATAAATTACATGGAGCCAACAGTCACAACGATGGTTTTGATTTCTCTCGCGCATTTTATGTTTGACGCCTATTGAAAAGCCGAACGTTATTTTATCTTGCTGCATTTGACACTTAAACAAATGCGTCTCATTCAAAAATTAATTGTGATTATTTTTTTGTATTTAATCAAACTGCAACTGCGGCAGATTGAAGAGGAGCGAATTGACGATCTGAATGAAACGGAACTGGATATGTTTTTCAAAGGCAAGAAACTTGGAGCCACTCAGGCACTGTCTCTGTATTGAACTATTTTTGGAAGTTTGATTGTGTGTAAATCATGTTTGGCGCAAGAAAGCACACGTTTTATTATTAGCCCACAATTTGCTAAGAGATTAGGTTTTTTCTAGAGACAGATTATCAGCGTGGCATACTACTGCTTGGATTCAGGGAGAGTGATCTGGAGCCACTGACAACTGTCTTGGAGAAGAAAAAATGTTTAAAATTTGAAAATCCATTATTGGTAAGTTGAGAGTCACATGTTGCGTAAGCACCACATCCGGGCCATTAAAATTCGATTTGGGCCAAAACGATAACATTGCAATATTGAAGGCATTGGATGAGGAGGACCCGGTTGAAATTCAAAAGTATATTATTGAGCTATTATCATGCCGCTTTTTCATTTACTTCAAAATCGAACCCCTTGTCACACGTGTCCGACACTGGGTACGGTGTGAGATATTTTGAATTTTTTTTCATTTCCGCAATTTCTTGTTTCACACTTGACACAAAGTTATCGTCGCAGTGGAGGCAATTTGGCTCCGTCGAGGAGTGATCACTGGGGTGGCAAAGGCTTTTCGTTGAGGTTTTCGTCAAATATGATTTGCCAATCCCACAACATAGAGACGCACTTGTAATACGTGCAACTGTCGATATGTGACAATGGATTTTATTAGTAATCAAAATCACTACAGTCACTTGAATTGGACCTTGCTAGTCCGAACTGGGCTGGGCATTTCTTTCAAAACAATTGTAATGGCAAAGGACCCACGGCTGCTTATTTTTTCACGTGGCATACACCGGGGCGAGAACTCAATTGACATTGATCATATTCAACAATATTGCAATATAATGATCAGCAATTGGTATCAACTCAACCAGCTGAATGATGCCACTAACGCACCCTATATTATACTAACCAAGGATGAGTTATTAATCAACAGTCAGAAAAGGGATGTGGTTCTAAAAGACTGTTTAGCATGCAACGTATAAAAGGTGAGTACCGCCACATCCCTAATGCTGCAGTAACGAGATTGATAAAATACTCAAATTCACCAAACTTGAGGACGATGAACATACGAATGGCAATGAAGTAAGCCCGATAAATTCATTTGACATGATGATGGCGTCATTTATCCATCGGAAACAATTGCAACAGTACGAACGTATCCAAAATGTATGCGACGAGTACTTAGGTAATTGCCACGCGTCGAATTAAATGACACGTTGACCAAACAATTCAGATTTGTACGGTTATGACAAAGTACCGTATGTGCGATTTGTATCCCAGCACGCTCAATTATAGCCGTTTATTAACACACGTCAGCTTGAACAAGCTTCATATAAGCTCAATACACGAAAAGTACTACGCAGTCAATATTGAATATTTCGATAGTATGCCGCTTCACCCTCGGAGTGTATAGATGCAAGAATTCGTTCTTTTTTCGCCTAAAACTAACTTATAACATTATGTCACAAGTTTCGTTGTTTAACCTTTGTTGGCTGAAACTGAATGAAACGGCTCCGTTGCTCGGATTGATGTTGATTGAAGTCGTCGGTGGTCGAGTACTCAGATATAATACTGCCCGACTCGGAAAAGCAGACTTAAACATAAAGAACTTGGAAAAACGTTGTCAACAATTATCAAACTCACGTGGTGATAAACTGTCTTTAGTTAATGAACTAAGCGCGTCTTTTTTAATTTCCTTTTTGAAGTCCTAAATTACTGTTAACGCAATAATACTAAATTGCATACTTACTTTTAGTACACTTCGCACGCAGCTTTCCACCGCTTCCAATAAATTGTCTTCCATTATACTGAAGTAGCATTAATTAGTGATCGCTTAGTCTAATGATCAAAACTCACGTTGAGCTTGATAAGCCAGATAATCGGCTACTTTTTCTACTTAGACTTTGCCTAGAGAGCCGGTTGCTCATATATCGAGTTGGCTTTCGCTGTCTTTGACGGGGTGTCAAGTCGTCCTGGTAAATTGGGTCTTCTTCAATCTGAACAGCCAAGTTCACAGTTCACCACATAATTAACATGGAGCATATTGGTTACCTCATCGAGAATCATTTCGACTTTTTCGTGGTTGGTTGGCTCATTCAATATACCATAGTGTTTAGCCTTTTGGATCGCTTTTGGCGGAGTTTTATCACTGTTTTTTATCGAACAAGGTGAAACCAAACTTGGTGTTAACAGAGAACTCCTTGGTGATAAAACCTAGCTTCATATACGGCGCCATTTGCTTTCGCGACCGTCTCATAGCCGGGTGATACAAGTGGCGAGGGTTCCACTGTCTCCCTACAATACTGATAACATTTGCGTAGTTGGATGTTTATGCTTACGTTGGAGAGGGTAAATCCGCAACACACTTGCTTGATTGTGAAGTTTGTCCATCGTCCCATTCCTCATCTAAAAAGCCTGAATCCTCGTCGCCCTCATCATCGGAGCCACAATCTGCGTCGTGATAATGATGATGTCATTCATTATTAATTAATTATTGGTACTACCTTTTCTTATTCGGATCATTCTCTTGTCAATCAATTTCGTAATTGCTTGGGTCTCGTTGAACTTCTCTTGGTAACGTTGCTTCTCGCGACTATTTTTCACATGGCGATCAATGGCGGAAGCCGTTCGTTTCGGTCTGTATAAACAAAGATGTTACGAAATCATCGTCATCCCTTTTAGTCCGTTAGAGCGCTTACCGTGCGTTGGCTTTTTCGATTAGCTCGGCGTGTACCTGGTTTTTTAATGATTGATTTGGCGGTGCCGATTTGACAGAAGTGGCCGAGTTTGTCTTCCGTCGTGACTTGATTTTAGAGATGTGCAAAAACCGGGAAGGATGCAAATCAAACCTTTATAGAAGCCTCGATCGACGGTAATGTGACATGTCGATTGGGATGGGATGGTGCCAATGAATTGAGCCGTGTTTGAGTGGGATCGAACTCAAAATCGTTTTCAATTTTGACAGGGTCCGGAAATTGAAAAACTGTTTGCGTAAGTGGATTTCGTGTCACCGTGATTCTGTTTTACCTGCATCTCGAAAACGTTCCTCATCGTTGACAGGCGGTGCCAGGGATGCTGGTGGTAATGGCGGTGGTGGTGGAGGCGGTGGTGGCAAGTTCAAGGAGCTCACCTTTTCTGCGCTAAGAGTCCGTTTCTGTTGCGCCCTATTTAATCGAGTTAAGTCATGATCGGTCAGTAATTAAGATAGGATTGTGATCAGTTTGTGGTGATGCACCCTTTTATAGCACACTAGAGTACACCTTGACATCATGACTCAACTACGTTCCTTGCATCACGTAGTTTGTGACTGGTTAGTTTAGATGATCGTGAGCTTGATCGCGACGATGACAGCTCAGCATTGCCTGTATTACGGCCATTTTCTGTCAAAAAGTTTGGCCCAATGGACGGCACTCCGATTGCTCTTGCAGTTGCCGTTGGTTTCCTGATTTTCTTACATCAGCTTCCGTTTTTAGAGTTGATTTTTGTCTAACCGTTTTTGGGGTGTTTCGCCAACTGGCATGTGATGATCGTCATGTGAGGCAAGTACAGACGCACATGTCATGAAGTCAGGTGGCGGAGGGAAATCACAAATGTCAATTGTAGTTGGCAATGGCGGTGGTGGTAGTGGTGGCAATGCTGCCGCATGCTCAACGTCATGGCGTTTTTTAATGTCAAAGCCATGGTCTCTGTCGCGTGGTTTCCGTGTTTCGTCGATCACTTAACAACACAAAAGTGAGAATTTGTTAAATAATTTAAGACAGGAGGCGCGGTTAAAAAGTGAGCTCAGTCGTTGGCATTGATTAACGTCTAAATTAATTCAGGTGTGTCGTCGAATTTGATGATTCGATCAATTCTCCTACATCGCGAGATTCAATGTGATGGCCGCGACATGTCAAATCATTGGCGCTTTCTAATTTCTTACGGCCTACCTCACTTCGTCACTGTGCAGAATTTGTGAACCAAGTAACTAAGCTTGATTTCCTCCAAGACGCTCTACTTGATCTCTTTTTGGTGCCGCGTGGGGAGGTATTTCCGGCTACATATTTCGTGTTCTGAACTTGAACACGAACCGCCCCTAATTCTCACTACTGACCCCATCACCGTTTTTTTTCAACGCCCTAATTGAGCGCTTCAACTCGTTTTGGTGTTTAAAAAACAGTGAAATAAGCGCCTGACCCGTTAGACGATAATGTTCAAGGTAAAGATTAAACCACGTTGTCTATTGGTTTCCGTTTTGCGTCGAATTAACTTACCATCATTCGCCAGGAATAAATGCCTAGTAGTCACCGTGCTATCATTGTGGCTTTTCGTGCTTTTTCTCGGTTCTTGAACAAGGGAGACTCCGCTGCCCATTATTTCTTCTTTTTCAGAAGGTTCTGTTTAGCAAGAAAAGAAAGAACCCTCGGTGCTGAAGGAGAGGGTCAGTGGCCGCCACACGGGCTGAGAAAGCCTGTTAAAAAATTCATTCGACATCCTTTCATTTCGCACCTATTCTAGCAGCACACACACACGCACACGATGTGGTTAAGTATAGTCTAAAACTGACTGTTTATTCTGGGTTCATGAAATAGTACTTCTAAATTGTGTGCTCATGTTAATTACAATCGAATCTAACATAATGCATCCCTTTGCCGTTGTTTCTTTCACCACGTGGAGGTGCGTAGTCTAAACGGACGACTCCTCCTCCAACGTTACTTTCATCATCGCGCTGCACCACCAAAAACTAGAAAGAGGGAGACACAGTGGAGCTTTTTTCGGTGTACTCGCAAAAGTTTGATGTGTTTTTAATGCTAACAATATTTTTATAAAAGCCAAATTTTAATATTTGTACATTTTTGGTGACAATAGAGAAAACTCAAACACGAAAAACCGAGAAGAAGAGACTCAGATCGCCAAATTGAATGAAGCTACCATTCTTGGCCCTACTGATCGGCGCACTCGGAAACGATGAAGAAATCTGCTATGAAAATCAGGAACTGATGAGAATGATGATTGCGAAACGAGGGAAAGAAAAAATAAACGAGCACTCGATATTAACAGATTATCCAATCCAATTTCGGCCAGATCCGGCCAGTAATGTGATCTTTTAAAAAAGGTCAAAACGTGTCGATAGCCATCCAGTACTAGATTATATAACTGTTTAGAAGTGACAAGCAAAACTGTTGAGATCGGCGGGCAAAAAATGCTAAAAGTATTTGCCCTCATTCTTGTTTTAATTTAGAGCGTGTGTGTGTGGACCAACCAAAACAACAGTAGTATGAATGTTGCGCTGAATAATTTACTGGTTCAATGCACGGTCCACTTGTAACTCGGCGGGAGGAAAAACTGTCGTTTAGATCGCAAGTAACCCGATGTGTATAATCTTCATTCAACATTGATTTATAAACGCTATAGGCAAAGGCCATATAATCACTAAAGCGTGCCCCGAAAGTTTGTTCACTGTGGGCCGCCTAATCCCACACATAGCAGCAAAAACGTAGATAAAGCGCTGTGGTTTACGCCCTTACACCTTACTGGGTGTGTGTATGTTCTTTGGTTTTGTTCTAACCTATGCTCTAGTAAAGTTAATATTGGTCTAACAAATAGCCACCTGTGACGGCAAATCATATCATCGTATAAAAGGCATCTAAATGTGAAAAGGAATACCATTACTGTCATCTAATGTTCGCTGGCGAATGTTGGATAACAAAAGTTGTGACGGTTTTGGTCGATTGTAAAAAGAAGGCGAAAAAATGTTGCCCCGGGTTCATTCAAGACAGCAGCACCTCCAAGTTTAAATGCATTGCCGAATCTGGTTGCGGTGGTGCATCAAAATTGACCCAATCGAGCGGCTCAATCCACTCGGCCAATTATCCCGCCAAATATGAGGCTGATTTAAATTGTCAGTGGCGAATCGAGGCGCCGCCCAATCATTTAATTCAATTGGACTTCTCTAAAGTTGATCTCGAAGACTCGGCCGAGTGCCGCTTCGACAAAGTACAAATTGCGGATTCCAACTCGGAGCGCATCATTTGTGGACGACGCGAGCCGTTGACGATTATGTCGAGCTCTAACTATCTCGATGTCACGTTCAAGTCAGACGATGCGACCGAGTATACTGGCTTCAGTGCCAACTATACATTTGTCTCCGAAAAAAGGCACGGCATTGAGAGCAAAAAACGCATGTGTTTGAGTCACGACATACAGAACGGTTCAAATTTTCGAAAAATCTAAAAATAGACGTGACGTTGAACATAGTGACTGGGTTGTTAACAATGCGGATAAAGTTTGGAAAACGTGTGCGAGGCGGCTGATGAAGTGTGGAAGCCCTGTAATAAGTGTCAACTCACCTGTGAGCAGTTGACCTGTTCAAAGACGTCTTCGCCATGTGAGCCTGGTTGTGGTTGTCCAGCTGACAAGCCAATTAAGCATAAGGGTCGATGCATCACTTTAGAGCAATGCCCAAACCGAGGTAATCAATGCGGCCGTTCAGGAATGGATTGCATTGTTTTGTCGTTTTTGGCCCCCAATGTCTATGTTTCATTAATCCGTAACGCTTGTTGGACAATGTTGTTATGGTCAGTGCTGAATTACAGTTCAAACGTGTGCACTTTTACAAATGTGTGACCATTTTTAGTACAACGGCGTACGACACTTGTTAGAATCTAATTGAAATCCGAATCAAAAAGACAAGAAACTCTCAACACGAATCATGGGCGGATCATCGTCAAGTGACACAGAGTGGCCCTGGGCCTCACAATTACTACGGTATAACGAGCTCATTTGTGGATCGACGCTTATTGCAAGCAACTGGCTATTGACGGCGGCGCACTGTTTTATTGAAAAAAGTTATCTGAACCTGAAAACACGTGATTACCTGATTGTGCTTGGTTCGGCTATGAGACCGCATTCTGTTGCTGACCCGTTCATCAAGGTAAATTAAAGCTTTGTGATTTAGTAAGTTCAAGCGTAAATTAAGATGTTCATTCCGGAGCTGATTTATCCCCATCCCCGATTCAGTTACAACACGAATAGCCATGACATTGCCCTTATCGGACTTCCCGAATCGGTGATCTATTCAAGCTACATCAAACCAGCTTGCCTCCCGCAAACTTCGTTCGGCATGCCCGTTGAAAATGATCGTTGTACAGGAATGGTTGTTTGTGCGTCTTGTCGACAAACTTAATGTGATTCAATTTATTCAAACAACAATAAAGTGATTGGCTGGGGCAAAACACTGGCTAACAAACATGACACAGAGTTGTCCACAGTGCTGAACAAAGTGTCATTAACTGTCGAAAACGACAACATTTGCCACAATATGTACCTAATCTATAATCCGTTGACGCAGATGTGTCTAAATGGCGAAAATAATGCTAATACATGCGAGGGTGATTCAGGTACCGTTAATCGCACGTCATTCAGCCCCTTCAAGTGATGTTTTTCAGGTGGACCCCTGTTATGTGATGGTGTGCATGATCGTGGATGGACTATTCATGGAATCACTTCATTTGGCACAACCTGCGGACAAAGTGGCCCACCGGTTGGCGTCTATACCCGTGTCCAACACTACATCGGCTGGTTAGAGTCCATTTGTGGCAATGATTGCAATAAGTCGGTCACAGATGTGATAACCGACGGCGAGGAGGTTCAACAGAACATCGCCAAACTGAAATCAGCCTCGCACGGTGAGTTTTTAATTTGGGGTGAAAAACCGCAGAGTTCAAGTATGATAAGCGTCTAGTGTGCATGAAATTATTAGACCCTATATTATGTTAGTAAAAACAACAAAGTGGTCCAAATACCCAACTAATTCTATGAAGTCATAGGTGCACCACCCAGTCTCGTGGCGGGTCCGTCAATTACGGTTAAAGAAAAGTCAAAGAAACAAATAAACTGGGAACAGAGACGTTCACAGCGTCAAGAGGAACGCCAGCGACGCCTGGCATATCGTCAGACAATACGCAATAAAAAGGCAGCGGCGAAACAGGCACGAGTTGAGCAACGCGCTCGGCGCAAAAAGGCCAAACTGAATCGCGTTTAGTGTGTATTCATGTTCATGTTCATATTATTACTCGAGTTTAGTTTCTTAACCTTTTCCATTTAAAGTGCAAAATTGAACATATAGAGCGCGCGCCACTGGTTTGGCATTGACGACACGAATTGTATAGAAGATGTAAAAAGAATGTTCGTGTCTGTACATAAAGATTTGACTGTGTTTGATTAAAGTTTAAATAACACCAAGACGTTGTTAGTTCCGTGTTGTGCAGCCCACTCTATAACACTGTAAAGTTTACAGCACACACAATTCTGTGTTGGGCGCATGATCCAGGCCTAGTTGAGATAATGCACAATTTTCCGCATTTGCTGATTGACATTTCTGAGCTTGGCGAAAATTTTTCGCAGGTTTGGCAAATTATTTCTCGCCCAATGCTGGCGCACGGAGCACGGTGGAAATAACAAATTATTAGGGCAGCATTCATGGTCAGTGTTAAGTGCGATGCAAAATTGATGTTTTTAGAAGCCGACGTCAAGCGTCCTTGGACAAAGTAAACGTGACATAACGCATACCACCTGCACCAACTACTTGATATTGAATAACGATGAAGTTGCAACGAATCGAATCAAAATGCATCATGCTGACGCTGTAAAACATGATACAACGTACGTTAACATTTTATCCAGCACACACACAGCCTGTTGACTTCCGGAAATGGACGCTTTTACGTTGTCATTATACACGGATTGCTTTTTATTGTTCTTACGAACATTGGGGATCGTAGCAAATTTTTGAGTCATCAAACTCAGCAGGCGGGTTTGCTTCGACAATTTGGTTGATCCAGTTGAAGTAGCTCGACAGTGGCACATAGACACCTATGTATTGTGTTTAGCAAATTATCACACATCATGTTTATGAATATGTACCTGGATAAGCGTCCTCGGCACAACCGGCACCAAAACTGACAACGCCAGTAAGGAAAGCACGAGCAAATTGCTCTCCGTTGTTTGTCTTTAAAAACATTTCAGAAATTATCTAATTCAACTCATACGTACATCATAACAGACCAGTGGACCGCCAGAATCACCTTGGCACGTATCGAGCCCTTTGGCACTGGCACACATGTGTCGTTTTACGTTGAGCTTTTTACGCTGTTTCAAATAGGATTGTCGGCATTGATCGTAATCTTTGATTTCGATTTCAGCAATTTTTAGCTGATCAGGCCGTTGAATGTGTGGATCGTCTTTGTTCACATCTCCCCATCCCGAAATGAAACACTTATCACCTAAACGACTACATAAGTACAGTGAACTTAACAAAATGCAAACCTGTGTTAAATCTGGCTGGATCGCGATTCAAGCACGCATGTTGAACGGTGTTCGTCATAATTGCGCATTGTCCACTCTCGGTAGTTGGCCACAGCTGAATCAATGCCAGATCATTATCTTGTCCGCGGTATTTTTTGTGAATGAAAATGTCCTTCACTCGAAGCGTCTGATGCCCGATTAGGTCATCGCATTGTAACTTTTGGGCATCATCTAACTCGCTTGGATCACCACACAGCTTCTCAAGCTGAGCATAATCATTGGCATGGTACTGGTAACCACGATTGCCAACGTCAACGCGAAACCAATGATCACCGCCACCGCGCGAAGTGAACCAATCATCCTGAGGGATGCAATGGGCAGCGGTCAACACCCAGCATGAGCTGATTAATGTCCCACCGCACTGGTGATCATGTTTTTGCGAACCAAAAGACATTTGACGGAAGTAACGGATTCGCGCCTGGTACGGTGCCTCACCAAACATTGCATCACGTCCGCCAATGATACGTTGTTTCTCATTCATTTCGGGCCTAGTCAATACTTTTTTTCACTGCTCAATAGTAATCTTCCACTCACCTGTTGCCACAATCAGCTTGGGCAGTGATAAATTCATTGTCATCATTGCATTCAGAGGAGCACTTGTCAATTGGGCAATAATCCCACTTTTCGTCACTTCCAGTCTCTTCGTTGACATAGCACCATGGACCACCGGGTCCACCGTCTGGATTCCGACAGTAGTTGTGGTTCGCATCGCCATCTGGCTTAACTTTGTGCTCGTGTATGCTTTCATCGTTCCATGCTGCACAGTCATAGCCGGTGTTCGTTCGTGACTAAAACCCATGATATTGAGTTCAGAAATTATGAAAAACGTGTCATAGACAACAGTAGCTCGGCGTTTTATAGGATTGTGTTTATACCTGCTTTCCCGTATATTCGACCGCATTGAAATGATCAGATGGTGGCTGCCAGCAGAAATCAGGATCACCTGATCATACGTGTTGTATAGAGAAACTGTGTTTTTTTCTTACCAATCGAAACTTTTGGAATTTCCATTTCACACAGAGCAGCTGCGAAGAATGATTTGTGGTTTTTCTTGGTCAAGTTTATTTTGCCCTGGTTGATCTTCATCAAGTTAAATCCAAATCGCCTATTTCGACCACTTCGGATCCATGAGCTTATTTTTGTCCCCGATGGTACTTTTCCGTACAATGCCGATGATGCTTTATCATTAATCCACTCGGGTGATGCTTCTCCATTTAGTTTAGTCACTAGTGGAGGGAACTTGGTTTGTTTGACATCTTCAACTTTGTACGTCATCCAGTATGAGTTGCGGGCCTGAATACCCAGTTTTGAGTTCATATGCTGTACTTCGTCAAATTCGATGCGTGATGCTGGTTGAAATAGGCCACCGCCAACCGCCTTGCATTCGGCCATTGCCTTGTTAAGCGCCAGCCGCTTGAGGATGAACTTGTAACACTTTTGCTGCCCCCGCGCCCATCCCTCCGGGCAGGCAGTCGTCGGCCCATCATCAAGTGGGCATGTGGCCGCGGCGAGCGTGGCCCATGGTAAAAACACGCGCATCTCGTGTCGTGTACTTTCTTTCTCGTTGTGAGTGTGTGCGTGTGGTCTTTGTGCCTTGGCTTTTATTTAGTACACAACGATAATCAGCAAATATTTACTTCGCCGAACATAAATCGTCAGTGGGGTCATAAATCGTCAGTACCCAGGGCCCGATCGGTGGTACTTGTACATTCAAGGAATTTTCGTTTATGTTTAAGCCAATAGTAGCCTGTCTTTTATAAACTTATCATTAAAAGACGTTTGAAGTTCAACTGACTGCTTTTGTCAATAGTTTACAGAAGGTAGCGGAAATCGGATGTGCGTTTTTTATGATCCAGTGGGCACTGTCAGCAGGATCAGTACAGTATTAAATTTATGTTCGAAGAAAAATCACAAGTAGAACTAGACTCGCAGCCTAAGGTTTGTGACGACACAGTGCTCAGCTGTGTCAAATCTGGTAGATCTTCCTGTAGAATTCTTGGTAGAGCCAGTTACAAATATACCGGCTCGCAAGATGTTGGAAGTCAGCCGGTCGACGCAAGGAACACACGGACGACCAAGCCACGCGATAGTCTTTAAAATAAATAAGACTCCAGACTTGACAGATAAGTTCATCATAATACTATCATTTGCATTACGTACGCTTTTGATTGAATTAGCGTTGTATGGCTTCATTTAGTCTTGAG